>JAPTGW010338974.1:0-11795 GCA_029814545.1 Apogonichthyoides opercularis
TATTTTTTTTTTTTAAACACTCTAGTAAAACCCTGTCTGTCTGTAGAGGATTTTCTTCCTTATCTACCAAGTGCCACAAGGCTTTCATATTCCTCCTTCACATCCTGCTGTCAATGTCAGGCAAGGCTGAATCATTGCCAGACTGAATAAAAAAGCCTCTAAAGGTCAAGTAGTAGGAGTAGGCACGATGCACACAGCAAGGTGACATAAACACACACTGACACAAATCTTTGTCTTTAGTACTTATGAAAGTACATCACTCTTTCAACAATAGAAAATAGCTGGGAGGCCTTATAAAGTTGTTTTGTAGAGTTTGGTGAGTGCTATTCACTGCACCCATTCTGTGCATCGGGGCTTTGCGCAGGAGATTACATTTATAATGGAGTGATTCTCAGTGCTCTCAGTCCACCTAGTGGCCAAATGCACCAGTATCTTTTTTTTAATTATTATTATTATTATTATTATTATTGTAGTGTTTTTAAGTAGGGAACTTCTCTTACACTGTACCACAAGCTTGAATCAACCTCTTTGAACAAACCCCTCATGGGAAACTAGGAGTAATGTTAAAAATTCACAGTTCACAGGAAAAGAGCTTTTGGGTGTTTTGAACAGCTTGTCTCACACATTCAAGGCAAAAGATTCTTCTTTGACAGACAAAGAAGAGAAGTGAGGGAGAATATCCTGCATATGGAGAATAAGTTCCACCTAATCACCGACAGATCCTACGGAACCATTTAAAGAGAGCATATGAGTACAGACATTGTCCCTCATGGCTTTTGGTCTTACTGTTAGCATTGCAGTACTCTGCTATTGCAACTACTAAGAGGACCTGTGATTTAGCAGTGCTTGAGGATTGCTCAAGACTTGTCTGA
Source organism: Apogonichthyoides opercularis (assembly GCA_029814545.1). Classification (NCBI taxonomy): domain Eukaryota; kingdom Metazoa; phylum Chordata; class Actinopteri; order Kurtiformes; family Apogonidae; genus Apogonichthyoides; species Apogonichthyoides opercularis. The sequence goes on from JAPTGW010338974.1 coordinate 873, forward strand.
AAGGCTGGAAGTCTAAGAGTGACTCATGCCTTACTCCACAATGTAGCCTGACCTCTGTACCACTTTCCATTTCCCTCTCAGTGGCAGGATGTGCTCTGGCCTAGTACCCCCTCTCACCTTGCTATCTCACTTCTACAGTCATTTTTAACCCACACAAAAAGCATTACTGTGACATCTATACAGAAATAAGTAAACACCTTTTGTCTGTATAAATTCATGCATTCTCTCAGTTGCTCAGAATTATTGTCTTAAATGTTATGATTCATAAAAAACATTTATATTTGATTCAGCAAAGTAATTATTATTGTTATGCATTTATAGCTTTGTATAATTTGCCTATATTGATGTAGGGACAAGTGACATGTTAAAGGAAAAACGTCCTTTAGTTGTTTTTAATAAGCTTAAATCCACCATATGTTGCCAAAACAGCTCCTTCTCCCAGTCTATGAACATCATACTTCCATGAGATATTCCCTCATTTGGCCTTTTGATGTTGGTGAGGGAGAGAACTGTCTAACATGTCGGTCTAAAATCTCCCATAGGTGTTCAGCTGGGTTGAGATCCGGTGGCTGCGAAACCCACAGTATGTGGTTCATGTCATTTTCATACTTGTCAAACCACTCAGTGAAGTCTTGTGCTCGATGAATGAAAGCATTGTCATCCTGGAAGAGACCACTCCCATCAGGATAAAAATATGTCACCATAGGATAAGGGTGATCACTCAGAACTACTTTATATTAAGTCGGAGTGGTTCTTGCTTTTAAGTGAAAGCATGAACCCAAACCAGTATTATAGTCACTGGATCCCCTCACTTTAGGAGTCAAGTGTTCAGTCTTTTTTTTTTTTTTTTTTCCTCTCTCCCTCTCTCCTGCCACACATACACTTGTCCACTGAGAATATGGTGAAGGATGACTCATCTGACCATATCATTCTATCCCCCTGTAGACCAATGCCTCTTTGTTTTTACCACTAATGTGCATTCATCTTTCCTTTGTAATGAGTGGTTGTCATAGTTGGGAAATAGTCTGGGAAATGACATCAAGTGAGACTTGGAGTATAAATTCTGTTTTTCCTTTATTAATTTTGCCTTTGCTGTTTGTCTTTTTGTGTTGTGAATTTATCTCACTTAAAGGCGGGTGCTGGTATTAAATGGTTGTTCAAATTTAGTCGCGTAAAATTATGTAATATGTGTCTCTGTGTTCTTTGTCGTATACTGTTGAGCTTTGTTGACCACTGTGGCCTGAGTAGCAGTATGTGCCACCTACCACAAGGGGGCATGATTAACATAACTAACCTGATTTATCTGCCTCTTGTGATGAGGTGTGGTGTGTGTTGGGCAAAGGATGAGAGGGCATTTATCACATCTAAAGCTCACATGGTGTGATTGAACTTTAAAGCTATTCTAAAATGTCATTCTTTATACAGGCTGCTTTGGATAATATCCTCCCCTTCATACCACTGCCAAATTTGTCATTACTAGTGATTACTGTGATGTTATATTCTAAGATTTTCAGTGACTGTGTTTTCCAGATTTCCTTGAACAGTCATGGCCAGGAAATGAGAGTCTCCCTGAGGATGAAAGGCTTCTTTTAATAATTGCTGCTCATTAACTGCTTCTGTAGCAAGCAAGCAAGCTCTGTGAGGCAATATTCTGCAGGGTGTTACACCAACTCACAGCAACATGAATGAGGAAAAGGGGGATTGATGTAGAATGACTTTAGGTCATAGGATAATGTCATCGTAAGAGTGTATTAGCAAATGTGAATTTTCATGCCTTTCATGTAAACACTCTGAGTCCTTTTAAAAGAGCAGCCATATTATTTGGCTTCACTCACAGATGACCCAGTTGGAAGCTGGTGTTGAGTTAAGTTAAGCTGTGTGCGTGAGTTCCTCTGGGTACTTGCATCCAAATCTGTTAGCGTGAGATTTGCGCAAACTTAAAGAGTAGATCCCAAACACCTCCTGTGTACCTCAACAGTGAAGACGGAGTGAAAGGGACAGTGAAACAGCATGACCCAGTGGGTGGTGAGGAAGAAAGGTTGATGGACACTGGCTCTCTGTTATCACCTCTGAAATTTCCCCTCGGTGTCCCGATTCATCTCTATCCAACCCCATCTCACTCTGTGTCCATCCCGTCTGCAAATGTGTCCGTGCTGTGAGTCTGCCTGCATGGTCACTGAGGGAAATGAAGTGAGATGGTAAGCGACAGAGCATGCGGCGTGTCAGCGATGAAGCTCAATGAAGCGAAGAATTGTACAGAGCGGAATAAGGAAAAGAGTGAAGGGAACATGGAAAGGGGTTAGTCTGAGGCACTGCTCACATATTATCTAGTAGGACTAAATATAAATGTATGGAAGAGCAGTGCTCTGGGGCGGTCGTTCTGATACAGACACTCTTTGTGCTCCACCACCTCTTTACTTGCCTGGTCCCTACCAGGATTTTTTGTTTAAGGATGTTGCGGTAGGTAGTGACCTGGAGGTGAGGTCTTTAACTTCAATAAGATGTTCCTTTTGATAAGCCGTAAAGCATTATATGATGATCTCGATAGTTTTTTTTTTTTTTTTTTTGCTCCTTTTCACCCCTCATTTTCCTTTCCACTCCTACTTGCTTTACTGCCTGTCTGCTCTTTCTCTCTACCTCTCTGTTCAGGGGAGGTGAGTAATCTTTTTTTTTTTCTCTCTGAGAGAAGAGAGAGAAAGCTGAGGCAAGGAGCTGTGGCCCAGCTTGAGCTAAAAGCTCTAATAATAGACAGTGCATTCAGCTCTCCATCCATCCTTACATCCAGCACTCCATCCATCCAGCGAGCGGTAGTCTAGCCTCAGTGATCAAGTGTGCGTGCTCCCCGTGTTGCCGTGGTGATGGCAGAGGTGCAGGCGTCCAACTAATGTACTACTTCTGTTTGTGTTCTCTTACCAGAAAAAGGCAGAAGAAGCTCACAGAATACTGGAGGGACTGGGACCCAGGGTAGAACTGGTGAGTGGAGACTTTACCCTTTCTCCTTTCACACTCATGTGTTTTTTTCTTTACTGACACACAGACATATTTTTGGTATCTCAGGATAAATGTCTGACATCAAGGTGTGGATTTTGTCGCTCTGAATCTGTTGAACAATTTTCCTGTTGAAAGGCTACATAAAACAGGTTTTTTGTTTCCCCCCCAACCCGAGGGCACCCATTTTTTGTGATTTCTGTATATTATATTACATCAAGCCATTGTTTCCCCTCCTTTTTTGTCAGAGCTATGATTTCACAGTGAAGCGACATGGAATAATTCTATCATGTATCTGACTGCAAGAGTCAGTTGTGGAAAACATGTTGCACAGATGTAAAATGGCAGGTTGTTTGTTTGATTTTTGTCTTCCCTCTCCTTTTTCCAGCCTCTGTACAATCAACCTTCAGATACCAAGCAGTACCATGAGAATATCAAAATGTGAGTCTGTCACTACATTTTCCATCACACTTTGGAGTGCAAATGTACGTACAGAAACTAAAGTATAAATGCAAACGTCTATACAGTGTGACAGATATGCAGAAGGTGGTACCACTGATTTCTCACATGAATATGAATGTTTTTATATATTTTTGATACCAAGATGACCATGTGAAATGTCACTGATTCAAAAACGATGAAGTTGAATCTGCACTGAATACCAACATATCAAACTTGTCTTCACATGACTGTTTTTATTTGATTCAAGAAAGCTAGAATGGATGCTAAGATATTTTTTATTGAGTGTGTGAGAGATGCATTTTTGCTTATAAATCTAATGTATTGTGAATTCTTGATCTAGTTGCCTTAAACTGATACATGGTGATGCATTGCTCTTACATACTGTTGGTGACTTTTGGCAGAACCTCATATTTTGGTATTCTGCGTGCTTGGAAGTTCAGTTAGTAGAATTCTAAATGTAATGGCGTTAACAGACCCTTTGGTTGGGTAATGGATCTTTTTTACTTCTGCAAAAGCCAATGATTCCACCCTCGTATCACTGCTCCCCTTTCTTTTGGCAAACAGCAAAACCTGACATTTGAGAAGAAGATATGAAATTGTCATTATCTAAAGTTAATAGTGAAATTGGAATACAATTGAGAGAACCCTGCTACATGGAGTAACAAAAAATTCTTATGAAAAAGGATGTGTGCTGTTAGTGGAGCAGTTTCATCATAATGGTGGTGTTGCTAAAGGTTAGATCGCCAAATGCATTTCGCAGATGTAGGCCAGGAAGTGAAATGATCATACTCTCTTGATTTAATTCATTCCCACCATTAAGTTTGTTCTCAAATTCTACTTCTTGATATTTTTCTAGTCTCGTGGGTATATTTTCTTCTTTTTAATATAGTTTTTATGCCTATTTTGGAACTTGCACAAAGCCTTTTGTTGACATTAGTGTTAATGATGGATTAGTGTGAGTTGTGTGAAATTCCATTGTAGGGGTTATTTTCTATACTACATTATCATCAATGTCTTCTAAAAGCATCCACCTCTACTGTGTTGCTATGATGGTAGATTTCTTTGTATTGTATTAGGTTACAAATTGAATCCAGGTCGGTGTGTTTTTTTTTTTTTCCTTCTTCCTATGGAGCTTAAGTTATTTTGTGTCCAGAGCGAAAGACACACTTAGCTGTTGGCCTCTGAAAACCCACTAAAATGCTGATAATGCAAAAATCACTGTATGGTGAAGGATTGACAAAACATGCCAATTTCATATTTTCATCTGTAAGAAGGGGGGCGGAGACTGTGTGGGTCTGCCATGTCTATCAATAAGGCTTATGTGCATCTATAATCTTTTAAGGACCATAATTCACTGAGGTACATCAAAGGGCTGAAGGCAGGTTATGATGGCTTCTCTCCATAGTTGGCAATGATATTGGGGCATAGGGGCATACCACAAGATGTGGCTGACCTCTCGGCCACACATTGTTCTGTCTTCACTCCTTTTGATCCCTGCATCGTTTGATCAGTATTATTGCCTCAAAGCAATTAACTGAAAACTCTCTTCTCTCACCCGTGTGTGTTATTAAATATCACTGTGTTGCTTTGAGCCAGCACAATTGACTTCTTTGTTTTGCTAACCGGTTTGATAACCTTGGCACTCATCCCTTCTGGGATAGATGAGTACAAGTATCTCAGTGGAGCTGGAAGCATCCGAGTCCCCATCCTATTTCATGTCTTATAAACATAGTGTTAATATGGCTTATGCACTGCTACAGTTGCCAGTGTCCTTTGCGTGTTCAGACTACATTTTAAGACAATAAACCAAACTTTATATTCCTCAAAGCTTAGCACCACCACTACTGAACATATTTCACAAGTGTGCATCTGTCAGATCTTTCAGCCGTCATGTTTTGGACATGATATGCCAAATTACAGTGTTCTCCGATATCTCAGAAATGGCACAGGCTTAGAGCAGGACAAAGGAAACCTTTTTAGAGGGGTTCAGGGCGACTAATCTTTCCCTTTGCCATCTGGTGTTCAGAGGACAATGCCATCTCTGTCTTTAACAGGCTTAAACTCTCAGTCGTGCCTTTGCCTTACCAAGTTAGTTCTCACCCACTCTGTGCCATGTTAGGTGAGGACTTCCACAATATTTAGATCTCTCTTTTTATTTATCTTTTCTAGTACAGTCATTTGGCTTAATATACGCATGTTTTTATATGTGTGGGGGTGTTTGTAGCCTAAGTGTTGATGTAGGTTGGGGGTTTTGGTTGTTTAGATAGAACTTGGGTTTGTTATTGAAGATAACATGTTTGGGGAAATGAAGAATAGGTCATCATGTGTGTTTATCCCTTTAGACCCACCAGTAGCCCACTTCCCAGTCTCCTGTCCTTGCCTGTGACCTGAAGGACCCTGCGGCTCAACTGAAGTGACTAATGTAGAATAAGATTACATTAATCAGCGGAGAACGTGACCTTACAACTGACAGATTAAGTGTCAGGAATAAAACTCTGTCTTGCAGCAAAGAAAGAGACAAACTGAGTGGCTGCCTAAGGAGATTACTGGCCCTGACCTTTATTTGAAGCACTGTGGATGGCTGTTCCCAGCCCAGACAAGTTTTATAAGTTTGGCTCCCCTCACTGTCCTTTCCACCCAGAGGCAAGTTTGAGTTTATTGAGCGGTGGCATACAAGGACAGGCATTGTTTGTATTTGTGAGTGTGTGTGTGTGTGGGTGTAGGTTGTTTGTTGGGTAAGAAGTGTGGTAGAAAAAAAGCAAAGGGTAGATTGTACCTGAAGAGTCTGAAAACATCATATTCTTAAGAGATAATGTGTGACCATCTATGTGTAGGGTTTGTCATGTCCTCACTTAACACTGTCCTTTTGTGTTTGCTCCTCTGATCTCTCTGCTCTTTTTTTCTTTAACCCTTTTAGAAACCAGGCGATGAGGAAGAAGCTCATCCTGTACTTCAAGAGGAGAAATCATGCTCGTAAGCAGTGGGTAAGTAGAGACCTCAACATTTTGGAGTCTCTGCAGGGACATGGCTCATGACAGATCAGTAGTGTGAAAGTGGGCCAGCTGCTTCTTGAAGTGAGTGGCCATTTTAGGATGAGTAAAGAGGAGTAGAGCTGTGGGCATGATCTGTTATCAACACTGTGATTCTGCCCTGGGGAGGAGATTTCTTTAGGAAAACAGTAAAGCTTAAATAAAATTACTCTTACCCTGTCATCTCAAAGATAGACCTAGATTTTGTTCATATGTCAGACTCTCAGTCAGTCAGGCACTATAATGAGCATTGTGCTGGGTTAGTCTGTGCTCTTGTCTGCCAGAGACTGAGCGAGACTGCGCCAAAGAGCATGACTATAAATAAAGTGGGGATCAATGGGGTGAGCTCTGATGCCAGTGCCAGGCGGACATCTTAAAATCAGCAAGCCTGACAGAAAATCATTAGTGCAAATCAAGTCCACAGTTTTCTATGAAATCTGTCTAAAAGTTTCAGATATGGCTTCTGTTTTGTCTGTGTTCAACTTAAGAGATACCGTCAGTGACGGCATCCTCACAGTTTTACAGTTATTGTATATTGCGAGTTTATGTGAGGTCAGAGATAGCATCTGTATCAAAGCCTGGGCATCAGTGTCCAGTCACGCCTTGTGTTGTGTCTCAAGTGGGGGAGGTAAGTCCTTGAGGGAGACATCGCTGTGTGGTTTATGAGCCCACTGAGGGTCATGTCTCAACCAGGGTTAATGGTCTGCTTTACAGCCTGCCTGTGAGGAAGTTGGGAAAACAGTGGGCTGTCATCTGCCAGAGTCATGGCTGAAGGCCAGACTTCTCATAGAACCAACATGTCAGCGTACCCCCTTTTGATCAAGTAGCGGAACATAGGAGACACCAGAGACCCAGAATCAGATTTTCAATGCAGGGATAGTTGTAAATACTAGTCTGCATATTAGGAAGAGTCTAGTATAAACAAATTCAAAGCAAAATTATAAAAACAATAGTGGGGGTGATTAAGTGCATTTGTCATGACTTCTATCCGCTCTTGTCTTTGTGACTCATCAGGAACAGAAATTTTGCCAACGTTACGACCAGTTGATGGAAGCCTGGGAGAAGAAGGTGGAGCGCATTGAAAACAACCCGCGGCGCAGAGCCAAGGAGAGCAAGGTTCGAGAGTACTACGAGAAACAGTTTCCAGAGATCCGCAAGCAAAGAGAGCTGCAGGAGCGCATGCAGAGGTGACATCACTGAAATTTTTGATGAAATATATTCAGTAATTTTTTTACGACTGACTTAAAGACAGAGACCTTTGATAATTGAGTCCATCTTGGTAATGCTCTTTAAATTCCTTGCTTTGCAGCCGTGTTGGGCAGCGAGGAGGTGGGTTGACCTCATCTGCAGCTCGAAGTGAACACGAGGTCTCTGAAATCATTGATGGAATATCAGAACATGAGGTAAGCTCATATTTTTAAGTAGCCAAGGAAATAAACACTTTTTAAAAACAGCCTTAAATAATGTGGTTGTGGTTCTTAATAGCGACGCTAGATGCCAGTCTGAACTGTCAAGCACCTGTTTGACACACTGATCCACTGCGTTGTTACTGAAACATTTGCGAGGCTAAGCTAGCAGAGTTAGCAAAACCACAATGCTAAATGCTAACTACCACTGTTCCATAGACATTTGTAGTGTCTTTAACCTCCAGTTTAAGCTATGCAGTGATAATGGTCAGCTCAAAGTGTCTGTGAATGTATTCTGTATTGTTCTGTATATAAAGCGTCACACATTTTAAGTTCATTTGAAACAAAGTCATTTAACATCTACAGTAGTAATTCTCACATCATACAAGGAATTTTGTCATTGCATTAGATTTCTTGCAGTGTCTTTTTAAGATTTCATTGTCTGATAGTTTCCCTCTGAAGACCAACCCACTCACTCCAGGATGTTGGTTTTGCTTTTTGTTGCATGTGTGTACTTCAGAACACAGAGAAGCAAATGCGACAGCTAGCAGTCATCCCTCCTATGCTGTTTGATGCTGAGCAGCAACGCATCAAGTTCATCAACATGAATGGACTGATGGATGACCCAATGAAGGTGTACAAGGACCGGCAAGTCATGAACATGTGGAGTGAGCAGGAGAAGGACACTTTCCGAGAGAAGTAAGTAAAACTGGCTGGCAACTTGCCTGACACTGTTTTTTTTTTTTTTGTCTCTTATCCTTACTTCCTAAGAAGCGGCTTGTGTTCACCCTCGGCCCTCACCTCAGGTTATTGTAATCAGTTCATCCGTCCGTCCTTCTGTCTGTTCATTTTTCCATTCGTATGTGTAAAAATGTTGGCGTGGACTGAAGGCTAAGGGTTTTCAAGTGCGGACATGTTTTGTTAAACATTTTTAAACATTAGGCAAATCACAGCTGTTAAGTTGTTGATAAAATGTGCTTTTTTTCATTCGTTTTACACCAGATAACTTAATGTTGCCTGTTTGGCTTTATATTTATGTATTCTTTAGTTTTTCTGTTTTTTTTTGTTTTTTTTTTCCTCCCATATCACATTGCCTTTTTGTTTTTAATTTAAAGACAAAAGGTTTTACCAGCAACAAGCTGAAAAATGCATGTTACTCCCTGTGAAATGTGTTACTGATAAAGGGTCAGTAAGTTGTTGGTAAGGAAGTGGATCTTCCTCTTTCATGAGAAACATGAGGAGGCGTTTCAAGCTGCCAAATCGAATGAACCCACACAGTAAAATCAATGAGTGTAAAGTCTACTACCCACTTGCAGAAAGAAGAGCCTTAGTTTCATGTATAAGCTTCATCCCAGTAAGATATGTCATGACATTGATCTCTTTGTGATGAGGATTAAGGAAATTTAATCAGAGGATATTGAGTCATCACTTGGCCTATATGGAAAACAGCATTGATCTGTATTTTGAATTTTCTTTTGCTCTTTTTCTTTGTGTCAACAGCAGTGTTATATCCTCAGTCATTCTCTGAGTCGTGTAATTTCCTTGAGTAGTAGTTTGTCCTGTAATACCCTTGTTCTTCTACTCTCACAGGTTTATTCAGCACCCCAAGAACTTTGGTCTGATTGCGTCATTTCTAGAGAGAAAGGTATTGACTTTTTCTTTTTTGTAAGCATATTTGTGTGTTCCTGAGTGATGTAGTCTTCTTATTAAATACCCACCTGCTCTTTTATATTTCAGACAGTGGCAGAATGTGTGCTCTTTTACTATTTGACCAAAAAGAACGAAAACTATAAGAACATAGTGCGGAGGAACTACAGACGCCGGGGAAGAAGCCAGGTATTCTCACCTGTCAGTCTCACTATTCAGAAGCATGCTTTCCTTTACATCAACACCTACTCATACTATCTGCTTTGCAGGCCTGAAAATGTGAGATGCTCTTCTTACTTGGGAAGTCCTTCATAGGCATATGCGTTGACAGTATCAGTGTCCTGTTGCAAACAGGTTACCTGTTGTAAGGCATTTGGCTCATAATGATAGTAACTAGTACTGTTAACTAGAAACGTTTTTTGTTTATGTCAGTCTTTACACTCATATTCCATTTCAAATACATTTTGATAGTAGCAACAGGATGCACTTTGACTGTGAACAAAAAGCTGTTTTTGTCTACATAAAATTTTGAGTCGAGCATTTTAAAAGGGCAAAGCATGGCAGGCAAATATGTGAAGCAGGTATAGACAACATGCAACTTTGTGAATTATGTCCTTTTTAGCAGCATTAGTGATGTGATGTCCCTGCACAACAGTGAGGGAGTCTAATCTGTGTAGTTTGATGAAGAATAAAGAAACATGCCTAAGGTTGCTCAGTTGGTAATCAAATAACAGTTATCCCAGCCCTCGTCAGCATTATTTCTACACTGGCATATTCTTTTTTTTTTTTTTTTTTTATAAATATTGGTTAGATCTATTGCTAATGAGCTCACTGTGATCAGGTACTAGTGTTAAACTTTGTAGCTGTGGATGCTAATGAAATGGCACATTAATTTACTGCTGACCTTTTCTTGTGCGTGCAAGGATGGTGTCTCTCTTAAAGGAACCTCTGCTCATTACCTGGTGGTTGCTCCACATCACACAAGTAGCAGGTTGTACTAATGATTCACAGTCACAGATGGAGGTAGCCACAGAGGAGGAAAATAAAGTGCAGTGCTGTGGGTCAAAAAACGACTGCAGATGCTTATAGAATATTTGGAAATAGACGAGCTAGTGAGTATAGTTAACAGCTTAATGTCGATGTTAATGTATTTTCAGCCCCTTTGACTTTTTTCTCCCCTCAGCACTGTACTGAAGTGGATGCTGTGTACAATCCATTTGGTCCAGTGTAGAGCTGCTTCAGGATCAGCCTGCAGCATGTATGAATGCACAGTGCTGACAGACCTCTGCAGTCTAGCCACATTTACATGGACATAATTAACCGGAATAAAAGCCTGACTGGAATAAAAATGCATCATGTAAACATGCCATTCGGAATATTCTGACCCGATT
>JAPTGW010339418.1:0-11762 GCA_029814545.1 Apogonichthyoides opercularis
CCAACTGCCGCTGGGTTCAGATAGGCAATATTTAACCCTGTGAGAGTGAGAGACACACACACACACACACACAGTAAAGTCAATACCATAAAGTCTAAACTAACTGAAAAACTGTAGCAGAAAATGACATTTTTGTGGCCAAACAGTTAAAGATACTATTCTTAAAGCAGTGTTTAGTACTATCAAATTAATAATAGTGTTCTGTAACCATGTTGTCTATCATATCTAAATAGATTTGAAAACACTAATGGCTAAAATCAGGTAACATTAAACACCAACAACTATAAAATAGGCACACAACACAAGGTATAATTAAAAAAAAAAATTACATCTCATGACAAATACTGACAAAACTTAGTTATTAGTTATTGATAATTCCAAATTTTTCTCCTATAACTTTAGTGTCCAATGTGAAAGTTAGCAGTTACCAGATTTGTTACGGTTACTTCGTCAAGTCATGTTGTGAGTCTGCATCCAGCTGTTAGTAATATTATGAATCTTATGTATTTGTACAAGTACAAATCATAAAAACACCAAAGTTGTCCATGAGTTAATCTATCATGAACAGAGTGTTGCTATACTCTTCAGTCATCCTCATCCTCCAAGTTATCCCACATACAAAGTTATGTGACAGACCATCCATTACTTTACAGAGGACTTGTTTCAGGGCATTACGCTTACTGAAGCCAAAGTGTGACATTTGAGCCACATGTTGAGTCAAAGTTGAAACGATATCAGCTGGTGCAACCATTAAAATGTTGATAGTGTATTAACTCTGCCCTAAAATAAGACTTAGGATCGTTCTACACTGTGTTTGATTTTACACATGGTGAAACACAGTGCTGCCCCATGCAAACAAAGACAGATGTATTTTTCTAATTGAATGTCTTTCAATAACAGTTCTTGTTTCAGGTTTCATTTCTAAACCAAGTTTTCTTTTTATTTGCTTGATTAAAAAAAAAACTGTCAACTTCTCTTTAATGAGGTCTAAGTTTTAAAAGTAATATACAAAACTGGACTCACTTCAAAATGTATTGTAACATTGAAACCACACAGAGTAACCCGTTACAGGTCCACAGAAAACAGAGACAGTGCACATGCTGGAGGTACCTGGGATGTTGTAGATCTGGCGACGGCTGTCATGCTGCAGTCTATTGCTACTGCTGCTGCTGCTTCCACCGCTGCCACAGTGCTTGGCACTGGTCATACCCATGAGGCTGCTGGCCACAGACAGCTGGGAGGCCTGGGCGAAGTTGGACAGGACGCCTCGTGCCGAGTTGGACAGACCTCGCTGCAGGGAGGCCTGAGGCTGGGGAGCCTGAAGATACAGGGAAAACATGCTGTTTAGAGATGTGCTGTGATGAAAACACAGTTTCACAGTTCCAAATACTTATGGTTATACATATTTCAAAAGAAGTGAAATAACAATAATAAAGTTCACTTGTGTAATATTCGCTGTCATGTGAATTTCAGGCCCTGCAGGAAGACAAGCTTGTGATGTTCATCCTCCTGATGTCCTGAACTCAACCTGACCTACTTTTAAAAGTTGTTAGATGCATCCACAGATTTTAATAGGTTTGTCTATTACCTCCATTATGTGTGAAAACACAATATTTCAAAAGGCCCTGGGGGAATTTTTTCACATTTGTCACAAACATTCACTGGGACTCAAAGATGAATTGGTTAGATGGTGGTGGTCCAGTGTCAAAGTTGCTCTGACACAAAACACAAGACACATCAAACTGAACTTATGGTGAATTTCTTAGAAAGTTAGTTTTTGTGCTATTCTCTTCATAAGAAATTAAGAATCATTACTTTCAATGAATTGGACAACAGCTGACAAAAGATTCATGTTGATGGGAAGATACAAGGGTTGGACAAAAATTCAGCTACAGTTTTATGGTGCTGGGGTCTGAAGTTGTGGCATGGCAGACCTGGCGGAGGGCATGATGCCGGATCATGGTGTCAGTCTTTGAGGAGTTGGGGCCAGTAGCGGCCGAGCTGGGGGAGAGGGCCGCCTGCTGCTGGAGCCTCTGTTCTATCTCCTGATAGAGGAAACGCACAGTGTTAATACAGACGTCACTTCAACATTTGACACAATTTACTCTTTGTGACTCAGTTGTTTGAAGGCAGTAGTGCTTCAGTGTTTTAGTATTCAGACAAACACCTGACACCCTACAGGCTGAGCTAGAGTTGCTCTCCTCCAATTGCAGAACCTAAACCCTGTCAGTCAGTTCAGACACACATACAGCCACTAGTTAAAACATGGAATCTTTTTACCGCTCCTGAACACAATCCTCTAAAAGCAATTGATGGTGTAGAGTGACATGTTACAGCTCATTCATTACAGGAGTCACTTAATCCTCAGGAGGATTGTGGAAATGCTGGAGCCTATCCCATCTACCAACAAGAGAAGGTGGGGTACACCAAAGACATGTTGCCAGATTAACCAGTTAACCAATTAAGATGCATGTCTTTGGACTGTGGGAGGAAACCAGAGAGTAACCCATACAGACATTGGGAGAACATACAAACTCCACACGGAACAGTCAATGCTGGAATCAAACCCAGAACCTTCTTACTGTGAGACGACAGCCCTAAACACTGTAATGTCTGTATGATGTAATCTGTCAGCATCTGTTTGTAAGTGTTATGTAATCATGTATATAGTATTTATGCCTGGTCTCTCATAAACAGACCCACCTCCATACTTCTGTCTGGTACCCTCCCCTATCATTCTGGAATAGAAGTAAAAGTTATCTGGGCTGTTTGACTGGTTGTTGTGTGATGCTGAGCTCAGGATGCTAGATGGAGCTGTTTTGGTGGAACTTCTGTCATCACAAAGTACTTTGTGGTACTAAAATGACTACAACTGTGAATAAAAGCTATGTGTGTTTTTCTGAAACTTGTCATTTTCGGTGTGTAGCTGTGCAGCTCAGAGGTTGCTGCTCTTTCACATAGTGAGGGGAACTTTCAAAGCAATAATGCACATGTGGTAGAAGGAAGAATGACAATCCTGACATTGTGCAACAGAAATATTCACCCTCATTTTTATCAGGGTACAACTAGTAAACCAGACTAGACTATACTGTTTATTGGGTTATTGGATTTGAATTAATAGTAAGTCGTTTGGCAATAATGAAGCTAATATAAAGAAAAGATTTGTACCATAATATAGGTTGTAATTTTCTTTTTGTTAAAATGGGAAATCTGTATTGAAACATATATAATTTAGGAAATGGTATCAAACTCAATATGTTATTAATGATATCCACCTGTACTGCTTTTTTATGATGTAGCAGATGCAGAGCAGACTGACTCAGCAGAGGAAACAGTTCAACACAGCAGCATTTACTCACAGGAGGAATTTAATGGCCTGAACAGAAACAGTTAAGAAAATAATTTCTTGGGAGGAAAACGTGTCACGGACCTGCTCCTGCTGCAGGGCTTTCACAAAGGCATTCTTCAGCCTGTTGGTGTGCTCTGCCTTCAGAGCCTTCTTCTGATTGGACGTCATGCACTGCTCACACAGGATCCGGCCGCTCTTCTCCTGCTTCCAGTGGGGTGTAAAGTCAGTTCTGCATTGGGCGCAGAAGAAGGGTTCCATGCGGGCCAGTGTCCCTCTGAGTTTACCTGAACATGAACACCGAGTTTAAACCAACAGTCTGCCCACAGTTCACACAAAGACAGAAAACAAATCTTTTAACTGTATTTTCAAATTCCCTCACATTCATGCATAGAGATTTCTAATGTTTACAGACACCTTAACCTAAAGCATTCATACTATTTTTGTCATTCTAAACATTTCGATATTTAGTTAGTCCTGGGTCTTACGGTATTGTATGTAATACTCAAGCAGATAAGAAATACCAATGGTTAAACTCTAGTAAATATGGCCAATAAATGCATAAATTCATTGATAGCATATTAAATGGAATGTGTTGTAGGTAGACTATGACAGATTTAAATGTCCTTGTTTGTCCTGGAGTCTGTTTGGTTCTGCACATAGATGTGATTTGATGTTAACCAACTCCATTTTTGAGTTAACATTAGTTTCTGTTGTAGACATTGATGATGACACCCATAACACACTGAATTCTATTTAGAGGTAGAGAGTCTCTGTAGAAACTTCTCTTGTATTTTCCACAAAAAATCCTTGCACTTGCTTTCAAGTTTTTTTTGGTGCCTTTCTTCTTTTGATCTGTAGCTGCAGCAGTGTGCGACACTGGATATTAAACTTAGAAATGCAGTCACCTGATGTAAACAATGACCAGTATTAGTCCCTATGAACAGAATGAGGTGCAAGCGTTCTCCGAAGGGCTGTGTTTACATGATCAGTGAAGTTCTTTAACTCTTTGCCCTCTTTATTTGACAATGACCAGGTAGTGTCTCGGACTTACCCTGGCTGTCGAGGACGCTCTGCACCACCTCCTCCAGGCCCACCATGTAGATAAATTCGCTGTTGGCGGCTGAGGGCAGGAAGTGGAGGAGTGGGGCAGGGGGTTTGGGGGGAGGGATCTCCAGCAGGGTTTTCTCCAGCTGCTTCCTCAGGGCCAGTTTCGCTGCCGCTTGGCTGCTGGCCTGGTCAGCCATGGAGCCCACTCCTCCACTGGCCGTGGACGGGCTGACAGCAGAGGCTCCGCCCAGACCTCCTGCAACGCCGCCTGCTCCTGCTGCTGCTGCCGCCTGCATGTGGGCCAGGTTCATGTACATTGCACTGGAGCCTGAGCGTTGAGATGCTGCCACCTGTTGACTGGCCTGGAGGAGAAACACAGACATTGTGTATGTATTAGCATGATTTGTGTCTTAGACTGTATCATATGCCAGAGGCAGTAATCCATAATGAAGCATTTGTTTCCCCTCTCTCAAGTACTGCATAAATACACTGATATACATCTAGAGTCCATCAGATGACAAGAATGATATAAATCAGGGGTGTCAAACTTATTTTAGTTCAGGGGTCACATACAGCCCAATGTGATCTCAAATACATCGTCACACCAGTAAAATAGTAACATAATAATCTATAATTAAAAACAACGTCAAATATTTCTATTTGTTTTAATGTGAAAATGAAAATAACCTGAACAACTATGTATGAAATTTGAAACCATGGAATTTCTTAAAAAGAAGTGATGTTTTAACAAGATTATGTCTAATCATATTATTAACAAAACTTACAGATTACAGTGGATCCACAAACATACAGGCATAATATTGTTAAAATTGTACATATTATTCTTAAGAAATTCTAGACTGATATGACAATTTGTAAATGTAAATATTTTCACAATGTAATTTTACTTTTTTCACACTAAAAGAACAAGAAAATTTTGGAGTTGTCATTAGCTATAGGTTATTATTTCACTAGAGATATGCATGTGCTCCCTGAACTAAAATGAGTTTGATACCCTTGATGTTTAATGCCTTCAGTGTAATTTTTGCACTTTAAAAATTCATCCCAGATTGGACATTTTGGCGGGCCAGTTTTGCCCCCTGTGACTTATGCTTGCTACCCCTGATATCAATTGTCTTTTCAGTTGCTGATAAACAGCATTTCAGCTCCACACCCTGATATCAGAGGAAAAATGCCACTGTGTGAATATGGTCTATGGAGGTGGATGCTTCCTCCTCAGTTCGTACACAGTCAGGCTGTGTTCCAGATGGTGCGGGGTGTGGGCGGGGCTTGCCAGGGTCTTTACCTGCTGGTAGCTGACGGGGTTGGCCAAGCTGGAGCTGGAGCGGCCCATGCCAGGCTTGGAGGAAACCCGCTGGCCGTGCAGCTGGGCAGGGTTGGGTGCTATCACACGCTGGGACATCAGCATGGGCGGGAGATTGGCATTGGCTGCTGACCTGATGACTGTGTGACCCTGCAGAGAAGCAGAAGCAGCGGGAGCAAGAATCGGTTTAAGCTTTTACACTCAACAGCTCATAGTCTGAAAGATCTGCCTTTAAACCTTAATGTTCTGCATCACACGGAGCCTGTTAATAATGTGTCGTCAGTTGAACAATAAGGTTTTTATCTTCATAGAGAATTATCAGGTGATCTCCTCTATCATTTTTGTGTCACCTTTAGCTCCCAACAAACCTCTGGCTTACATCATAACTGAAAACATTATTCTTTAACCATCATTGCACTGTGAATTTCTTCCATCTGTATCCGCAGTGATGGCAGGTTTTTAAGAGAAACACTGGGAGACTTAAACACTGATTCATCTTTCCTTCAACACCAACAAGTGTTTCTGAGTGTCTGTAGACGTGGAGGTAATGATACAATCAGTAAATCTGTGATCCCATAATCTATGAAATGCATTCCCTGATTTTGCTCACTTGGCTGTTTTTATTATAATGTAACAGTGAAGTATTTTTGCTCCTTTAACTCTTTTTCTGCAATCATACAATTACTAGAACTCCTGTAATATGTCACTTGTAAAAAGCAAGAGCCAGTTGAGGCGCATGATCAGGATGATTATTAAGAACCAGGATAAACCCAGGCAACAGTCAAGTGAAAAATAAGATCCTTGACATAAGAGTTCAACCCACAAGTTATAAATGTCTCCTCACTACACTACACTACACTACACTCAATGAAGGGAATGTAAATTTCTATAATATACAATCATTGCTGCTTTATCAAAGTAAGAAGCAGATGCTTTGTTCATGCTTTATAAACTATTTGTTACTCTCTAAGTGGACAATAATGTATTTTATGAGAGTTTTAAAAACTAATAGAAACCAAACGCTCATAGCTGATTTACTGGCAGATATAACCTCTGAGACAATCTGCCATATTTGGATGTTAGGTTTTTGTTTAAACTTTTACATCCAAGTCAACATTATGAATACATAGATAAACTACTCTCTAACACTGAGCACCAAAGTCAAAGCAATCAACCAATAAATCTGAACATGAATATAAACCTACCATAAAAACAGATGATGCTCATGCATTTTTAACACTTTCTTACTCTTATATCCTTTCAAAGTTATTAATTACAGTTCAGGGCCATAACATGAGCCATCAGCCAATAACAGCCAAGTTCTGCTGTTGATGTTAATTAAAATATCATATTGGTACAGATTAGCCAATACATACAACTGATTTGCTTTATGATGCCATTCTGAACCACTATCCAAAGTGTTTTTTACATCCGCATACACCTATTAATCTCATTCATTTAAAATTTTACGTATTACATGATGAAAAGTTAAACTTCCCCAGGTATAACAAGAAATACCAAAAACAGTTTGGCTTTGCTTGAATACGATATGTGAACCCCAACTGCACCAACAGATGTACTACTCTAATATTTCAGGTATTTCTATAATACTATGACAGTCTAATATTTAAACTATGTAATACATATTGACCATAATGTTTTCTGTACAGTCCACAAACATTGTACTCAAAACGGACAGCAGAGGGCGGCAGCTGCTTAAGCAGTGCAATAACAGCCCATCATCATCCATACTAAACAAGCCAATAAGACAATCACACAAAGACCTACACACACACACTCACACATAAACACAGAGATGTGCTGAATATTTAATACCATCTCAACATGGAATGGAGGAGTGAGGCTACGTAATGCGAGAACAAAGGCTTCCAGCAGGAGAACGTGTCGTAATGAGACACATCGAAGCCTCTACAAAACAATTCAGGCTCTAAAATGCACACAGGCCTATAGTCTACACCAAAATATTACTACCAGCTGACATCCCAGCTCACTTACACCAGACTGATTAAATGGGAACAATGAGATTTCAATTTCTGTTAGTGTCCTTCCAAATTAAATGTATTCCAAGTGTAAGACCAAGCACAGATTTAAAGGCCGGCAATGAAGCACAGATCTACCAATCCCTCCTCTGGTCGTCTGCATGCCCACTGATCAAGGGAACCAGTCCAGAGATCTTCAATAGAGGGTTGAGGCCGTGCTCAGAGCTGGTGTTGATAATGTCGCTGTGATCTGATCACGAGTGGTCAGCTGTAAGTGCATCTGTTCACACTTGGCGTTAAAAGCTTTAAGTGATCACTTGTGATTAGATCTCAATTTCCTGATCTATATGCAAATAAACAAGCTCATCTCTGCGCTAAAACACAGTGAAAGCTTTTATTTCAGGTCTAACAGGCGTTGTTAGCCACAAAGACGTTTCACTAAGGATGCCAGCTCAGTAGGAAGTCCTTCAAACGTCCTAAGACACATTAGTGTTCACCAAGAGAATGTGGACGTGCGTCCCAGAACATCTCTGGATGATCAGATCTCATTGCATCCTAAATGCAGCATGTCCATCCACACCTTGCATTAAGAGCTGTCCACTGTGACAGGATCATAGGGATGGATGTTAATTCAGGGCTGAACAGGGCCTCATAGAGACACTGACAAGAACACTCCTCTTGAATCAAAACATATTGCACAGAGGAGAAATGTTTCATTTGATTCTCCATGAGGGCTTCCTGGATTGCACTGCTTCAACAAGACAATAGCGTAAAAACAAGGTCCGCCACTGGGTAAGTACAATGTCATGCCAGGCTAGTAAATCTAGAAACTCACAGGCCCGGCCAGGCTGTTAGACACATTGACATAAGAACTAAGAGGTCCCTTCTCAGCCCTGTTGAGGGTTGCACATGTACAGTACTGAATGGGAAAAGGCTGGCAGGTACAGACACTTGTGAGCTGGAGCACAAGGGAGTATTTCTATTCATGGTAAAAGGAGTTAGGTTCTGTGGACTTAGAGGATGTGAGCAAAACTCCAAGTTTATATTACACAGTTCGCCCAAAGTTTGAGAGGAAGGTGCGACAGGCTCGTTTTTCAAAGGCACATCAAGTTTCCAAAAAACGCTTGCTGGAATTCCATTACAAGACCTTACATTAAAGCGTACATGAACCACTTAACTTTTTAACTTTTGTCATTAGATAAGTAATAAAATATACTGTTTCCAGTTTTATTTGTTTTTCTTGAGCTGATAAAAGAAGTAAACATCATCCTGGGGTTCAGTGATGTTTATCTGAATTAACTTTAACCCTGTGCATCCTCTCATCCTGACTATGGGTCTCAATACCCCCTAAAACCGAGCTCTAAGATCCTCTCCGAAGTCGCTCAGGCCTAACAGATGTATGGACACAACGGACAGACTTCAAATTTATTTGGAGCAGAGCGTTCTGTTAGATCAGCTGTACCACTGAAAAGTATAACACAGCACAGACACACACAAATGATTTGGGAGACCAGAAAAAAAACCCTAAAACTGGGAAACAGACCAAGTGTAAAGCTGCCTTAAACATATCTTTCAGACAGAAAGATGAGAGCATGCTGGTCTCTGAATAAGGTCTTGAAAAAATGGTTTCCACAGACATGCACAGACCTGTGCAGTGCGGAGGTTCTGGGGCTCCGGGTTGTGCAGGCCAGGCCGGACAGGTAGCTTCCCCAGGCCAGGAGAGCTGTGGATGGGTGGAGGCTGCACAGAGGAGGAAGCGTTCTGCACCACTGGGACCTGCACACACACACATCATTAATATAATCACAAACACAGTGGAAGTAACAGCATCACCGCTGTAAACAAATCGGATCTATATTGTAGACCTCCACATTTACATACATGGAGTACATTTACCATGTGATAAAAGTCTTGACATTGTTTACTTTCACACAGTGAGTTTGAGGCTTGACACCTCCTTCACTTGATCCAGTTTTTCATTACAGTGATCATGTTAGTGTTGTGGTACTCCTTCAAGACCATCTTCTATAATCCATACCATAGTTACAGGGATATCATTGAACTGCCTGTTCAATGTTTGATTCATCAGTTTACACCATTGCAATGATTTGATGGAAAATGTTCTGCTTCAATAACTTGTCTTATCTTTAATTTGGATTTTGTTTTGAGGAAAAGCTGTGGCTCTACCTGAAAAATGCAGCAAACATAACTGCAGCAGCTGTGAATTCTGCACAGGTGCAAGAATTTGTAATTAATTACTTTCACTTACTATTAAACTAATCATTGACCATTTCTGTCATTTTATTTATTTGCTTAACCTTTATTTTACCAGATAGGTCAACTGAGAACCAGTTCTCATTTACAATGACGACCTGGCCAAGGCGCAGCATAATAGGCAGATAAAACAGAACAAAATAAAACAAAGAAACAAGTTACAAGGTCACAACAACTACATTAGTTTCACTTTTTTGCCAGTTACTTGCCACCCAAATGTGTATGCCCACTACCAAATTTAGTGAACATGGACTGAGAGATGCAGCTAACACTATGTTTGCTTTGCGAAACGTTGAGTGGACAGGATAAACAAAAATGAGACACTCTAATGACAGTCTGGTCTGGTCTTAGTCATGACCTGGTCTTAGTTAAGGTGGTCTTGGCTACAACACTAGATCATGCACTCTGCTTATATCATCAAGTTCTGTAGTGAAAACCTTTCAAGGCAGTTACATCTACTTGACAGTACAGATCCTATAAAACAAGGACCTATGGTGAGTGTGCAGATTAATATTATTAAAAGACACACTGCGGTGGGTGGTTCTGGTGCCCTATTTGTCATTTCACAGCCAGTCTGGTCTATTTCCAAGGGGCCTCCTCTTTCTTCACCCCATGCCACCTATTATTAAGTATCCACTACCAAGTATGGGCTGAAGCGTCCCAGCTCTGCTCCTCTATGCGATAAAGCTCAGTAGGTCTCCAGGTTATTGTAACATTGCTGCCAGTCATGTCTTGCACTATTAGAAAGCAGCAGGTTTGCTTCCTTGGTGTCATCTGGCACCTGAGCTGCAGAGCCCTGAGGCCTGTTCACTGACACTAACCCTGAAGGACCGTAAATGTCAGATAAATGATTAAGACAAACAGAGGCTGCTTTTTACTCAAGAACAACCTTTGTGATACTTTGTGTAAGAAGACCTTAACATGTCAGACACTCAAACAAACAAAGTGTGTTTAGGAGCAGACGCAGCACTGACCTTCTGCACCACGTTCTCCTTTTGCATCTGACTCTGCCGGAGCTTCTTGAGCAGAACCAGACGAGCCTCTTCCAGACGAAGCTCCTCTCTCAGAGCTTTGATCATCTGCTGCCTCTCCTCTCCAGTTTTCCCCTGAAGCACACAAAACAGTGGCACATATTAATGATGATAATTTTCATCAACAGGTCACAGCCCTCAGTCTTTCTGTTAAATACAAGCATGAAACTACCAAAATCTTCAAATCGTGGTACATGCAATTTTATATCACAGTACAGTAAATTAGTATTAATATTTGACTTGTAGGGTGCTATGGTTGATGAGGTGACGTGCTGGTTCTGTGGTATGCATTTTGGTGTACTGTGTGGTATAGTTTTAGTATGTTTGTCATTTAAAGGCTTGTTGTTTATATGTATTTTATTGTGTTTTAAAGTGCAGTATTAACATGTTGATCATCTGCATTTTATTGTGGTGATGATATTGTTCATATAAAAGCCCAACTAGGAACAAGAGTTGAAAAGTCGCAATAGCTATAAACTGTGTACAGCACAACAGTTGCTTTCTTTGTATTGAACCCATGTTAAACTGCATTGCCCTTATTTAAATTAACTTCAGTTGTATTCTGTAAATTGCTTTAAAATAACCACTAGCGCACACAGGGCTGGTTCTGCCCTAATCTGGACCCGGGTGCAACATCGCGCAAAATGCCCGTTTAATGTTTTTCCTTTTCTGAAAACCCGATTTGTGTCCCGACATTTTGTTCTGCTACCAACGAACTAACTCGTTACAGGTCTCGA
>JAPTGW010339468.1:0-11758 GCA_029814545.1 Apogonichthyoides opercularis
AAAATGGATAGATATCAGCTCTGAAATTAAACTCTTATGAGCTATTTTTGTTGTTATCATTATATTTGTCCAAAAAATGTACCTTTAGTTGTACCAGGCATTAAAATGAACAAGGAATTAAAGAAAACAAGGGTGGTCTAATACATTTTTCTGCGACTATATATAGAAAAGTGTTATTTCACATATACATATGTACATATATTTAATAGATGTATAAATCTTACACTGGAAGGAATCTGAAAAGTGAATGTATTGTAATGTGCAGACAGTGTTGTAATGTAAAACTGGTAGCTCAGAGACAAATATAAATGTCTTGTAAATACCCACTGTTTTTAATGTATAGAACTTCACATTTTGACCCGACACTCTATCTTGAAATCTTTAGTCCCTACAGGTCAAGTTTTCTTTATTAATGACACAAATTTGGTAAAGCTTATCTGCTGTTATTTCTACTTTAAGCATATTGTTGTAGACCAGGGTAATAACTACAATGACATTATGGTTAATACTTGGTACAGTGATTACAAAATAAAGGTGCTATTTTGTCTGAAATAGACTGAGGGATGGAAAATAAAACGTAATACTGTCACAGATGGTGGAAACCAATCCTGTTCGGAGAAACACATTGTTGCATGATAATCACTGCTCTGTATGAGGTATTATTCAGTCCAGATTTACCTTCTCGATAAGTTTGGGTGTTGCTGTCGATGTGTTACCCATCTTTTCTGCATTTTGTTCTGCTTCATCAGCATCTCTGCAGCGCTGCTCATAGGATCTTTTAGACTAGGAGGAGAACAGATCACAAACCACATGAGACAATAGAACCAAAACTTAACATTTACATCAGTATGTGGCTCTAAGACGCCTTAACAGGAAGAGAGGAGGAGACCAAAGGAGGTGTCAAATGGGGGGGAGGAAAAACAGTGTGCATCAAGTAAAGATTCACTTCCTTTATTTTGAGTAAAAGAGAAGCTACTTTATGTATCTATCATTAAATATGTTATAACTGGTATTTATATATTATCTTACTAATTCCCTCTTCCGCTTTCGTCTTAAACAGACAGCAGTTTTTTGCTACTGTATCTTTCTATAATAATAACAGCAATTTATGCAGCCTTCACATACATAATGACTGCAACAGGATGTACACCCTGTAAAACATGCTGCATGAGGTCATGCATGGTTTTTTATACCACATTTTAAAAAGAGGGATATAAATAGTCTCACTGAAACTGCCATCTGAGATGTTAATGTAACATTATAGTATATACAAATAGAACTTACTTCTATTGTTTTCTTATAGAGGGAGACTTTTGTCTTCTGGACCTTCTCCATGATGACTTCAAACTGAAAAGTAAGCAAAAAGAAAGTTTATCAAAACTATCTTTGCAAACCATGAGGGGGAACTTTTTTTTTCAGATGCAAATTAGTGGAAAAACAAAATTTTCAGTTGTACTTTTTTTCTCTGTTCCTTCTGTCGTTCTCGGAACTGCTCCATTCTCTTCACCTCGTCCTTGAGGAATCCAGACAGCTGAATGTGTAGGTTTCCAACATTTTCTATTTCTGTTGAATGCCAGTATATTGAACAAAATACATTATAGTCACTGACACAAGCATGGATGGTGTAAAAAAAAAGGAGCAAAATACACACATATATTACTTACGTGTTTTCATTTCATCAAAAGATGTTCTTAGGGTGCTGTGAGGAAAAAACGAACAAGCACAGATTTAAGGCGTGTTAAAGGTTTGTGAAATACAGAATTCATTGAGACATAGAAGTGTACCATTGCACACACCTGATCTCGTATACCCCTCCAGCCTTGCGGGCGATTGCGACCAGCTCCTTGCCATATTTCTCCTCTGCTGATGCTCTACATGAACAAAGCCAAAAGACCGCTCACCCACGTTCTAACAGATACTTTTTTTTATTTAGGAAAAGCTTCCAAACATTTCTGACCCCACCTCATTTTCAGAAGCTCCTCTAGGTCTTTGCATGTCCGTCGCCCATCACTGAGTCTCTGAGTGATCGTCTCATATCCGATATTACTGATAAAATCAACCCCCTAGAATTAGAAAATTCCATGTGTTCACACTTTGAATAACACTGAAAAAGCTGGAATCTCATTCTGAATTTTAAATACACAAAATAAAATGAATGAAGTCTTTTAGGTGTGAATTTTAAGAGGAAATGGTTCTACGTCTTTACTCTTCAGTATTTATGCAAGAGACCACAAAAACCCCACACTTCTTTTTCATGGTGTGGTACAGCAGCAGTACAGCAGCAGATAATGTTACCCAAATGGAAAAGGTGAGTTGTAAAGAACTAAATGAACCTACCAACGGAACATTTTCATATTCAGTCAGTCATTATGAAAAATGATTCATCTGGAGATAGGATTACTGATGCAAAAACCTCAAACTTCTACTGGTGTGAAATCACCACCCAATGTAAAGTGAATTTACATTTCTGTTCATTTTTTCTGACAAGCCAGTTCCTAAAGCTTTGTGCTCGTATTGCAGTTTGATGCTGCACATGTGCAAAAAGGTAGGTTGCAGGAATGAAGGAAAAAGAGATGTATCTAAATGATGTAAAACCCACAACCCACCTTCAATAAAACACTTATTTACTGTCATAATGTTGCAGTATGGAAATATTTTATTTGCTTCCTCACTCAGATATAAATCAGTTGTACTGGAAAAGAAGAGTTTGATTAGTGTGACCAGCTTAAATATTAGACACTGAAGAACACACTCTCAGGTCAGAGACAAAGACAGTTTTAGCTTAGACTATTCACGTAAGAAAATCAGGCTTTAACGAAGAAACAATTCAGCATATATCAGTGACTCTTGGCATACAAAGTGCAAGGTAAAAAGGTAGAAAGAAAAGAGAAGTCTACAGATAAGATAAGTCTAAGTGCAGTTAAAGATAAGTAACAGAACAGTAATGGACTATGTTAAACGTCAGCACAAAAAGAAAGAGAAACATGCAGCGAATGTGTTTGAAAGGCTTAAAAGATTGTTTCTGGTCCAGTGGAAAATAAGTATAGCAACAAATTATTCATAGCACAATAAAAACTCACAATCAAACTCTGAAAACTAACATTACAAATAAACCGGTAAATAACAGACTCATAGAGACTCACCCAAAATGCATCTTTAAACTGTAAGGACATGTTGGAACGGTTAAAAAGTAGTCCCTGTTGGAGGATCTTCCCAGTCCACACTAACTTTATAACACTCTGTCAGTGCTAAATCACTTTATAACACCCTCTCAGTGCTATGTCACTTTATATACTTAGTGGTGCAACAGGCTGTGCACAGTGCAAGTGAGACGGATCACGACGCATTCAGGAAACAAGTCTTTAAACGGGAACACTCACTCACTTGATTTAAATGAGGAAGAGCTACAACGAGTCAGCAGTAAGTACAGCTGGACAGACACTCATGCTCTTTTTCTGATAGTACATCCAATGATATACAGCTACAATTAAACCACAGTTATAAAACTATAAGGATAGCTGTGACTTCACTGACAAAAAAAGTAGCTACAGGATCGTTAACATGAAAATATACAAAATACCTTTTAGTTAAAAATTACCCTTTAAAGTGGTTAACAGATCTACTTCCTGCATTAGGAATTTGAGCAATACAAGGACTGTTATTCAGTGTAACAGTAAATACAATGGCATTGCAGCATGTTTTACTGTGTGTAATTTCAGATGTTCAGATTTTTCCATTGCTCTATCAGAACAGCAGAATAACACAGTTGTGATCATCTTGAAGGTTGTAATTTGTGACAGCACTTTCTTTTGTGTTGCAATCTATGTCTTCACATTATTGTGTACACATACTGTACGATCAGATAGTGTTCATTATGGCGACACTTTACTCAGACTTGACGTCAGTTGCATGACTAATGTTAAAGCACAATGTAGGAAATGTACAACATTACATTTATAATCAAGATACATGTGCCACACGATGCAATCACATTAACATATATGTAGTTATAATTCATCATGGGATACATGCAACTGTCGGCCATAGTCTGTCACTTCGCTGTTCATAAATGTGTCTTGATTTTTCAAAACTTCAGCCTCTGAGATCTGTCCATCACCATCATGATCCATTTCCTTGATCAGATGGTGAGCCTGTTGATAACATGAGCACAGTCCAAAAATTAAACAAAAACAAAAACAATGATGAAAACCAGGTACAGGGGAATACAAACACAATATCTGACCCTGTATTAAAACTGTGGAATTTGATAAGTATCTAATCTAACTGTCATATAATCTACAGTACAAAATCTCTTATTCAAAGAGTATTTAAAAAAATTGTTACCTCTTCTCTTGCAGAGCCGTAGCTATTAGGAGCAACCCAACGTAGCTGCTCATCTCGATTTAACTTGCCATCTTTATCTTGATCGTAGAGGTCTTTAAACCGTACAGTCTCTTCAATCTCCCACTGTGAGGGAGAATCCTCTGATAAAAAGAAAAAAAGTGTCAACACTGCATAAGGGAGACTCATTGAAATAAAAAACAGCAGCAGAGCAACTTCACAACAGATATTTCTACTTCGTGAGTAACCTCTAAGGTCTTACCGTTACCACGGACATCTCCAATAAATTCACTTAGACTGATGAATCCATCTTTATCGGAGTCATATTCACTCAACACGTCTTCAATGGCAAAATCCTAAAGACAATACATCTGTTTTAAACTACAACAAAAAGGGCATTTTAAACATGTGCATTAGATGTAGAAGCCAAACTGGTCGTACAGCCATGTGGTCCACTTCTGACGGATGAGTGAAGGCGAGAAACTCGGTTACATTGAGGCCCAGTGTACCGTCTACATCTGCAAAATCAAACCGCCTCCTCTCCTTCATCTGAAGCTAGTAATGGATACAAAGCTACATTGTAACATGACAGTGTTTACAATGTGACAAGTAGCAATTAACAACAATAAAAAAGGTTTGCCTACATGTCTGAGAGACTCCTGCTCTGTGTCCTCCAGAACAGCACTGTCATCAAAACTAAAGAGCTGGCCATGAGAAACCAAGTTGTATTCCTCCCATGTAACAGCACCATCTTTATCAGTGTCAAACTCAGGGAATCGCTCTTCTGCATCATCCAGTGCATATTTTCTGTAGACGTGCTGAATCCATAGAGTAATCTCCTCTGAGGAAAAATGAAAATAGTAGGCACATGACCTATAACCACATTTATGTTCACTTTTTTTTTTTACTAACACTGAGGAAACTATTGGAAACACTGTGTTACCTGCACTTAGTAGGTTGTCACCATTTGTATCAATCTTCTTTACAATCTGCATTATCTTTTTTTTCTGTTCTGTTGGGTTCAGTTTCTTGATCTCCTCAGTGTCCTGTAAGTGAACGCAATCAGAGAACAGTCAGGAAGTGAATGCTAAAAAAGTTTAGAAACTATGCTGTTTGGAGTAAATAAAGAAGGACCTCATCTCCCAGCAGGACATTCATGTCATGTTCTGGGTTGTGCTGATGTCCATCGTAATGATCTTCATGATGTTTGTGGAAGCTTTGTCCAACCCCAAACTGCAGTAATAACACCGACCAAGTCATCAGGGTAAAGAGAACCATCTGTGGAGTGAAAATGCAATTAATAAACAACATGAAAAAAGGTTATGGGATTGAAAACATTACCTTTATTAGAGCAACCAGTAAAATGCAACTCTGCAACCTTGTTCCTGAGATTTTAGACACTTTTCATACTACTAGTACAGTGCAGTTAGAGACAGTAAAACCAGTGGAAATACTTTAAGCCTCCACCTAAACAATGTTACCATTTCACAGTGGAACAGGAAGGTTTACTCAGATTTAAACAGGAAAAAAAGGAAAGACCCAATAACAATGTCATGTTCGCCACGTTCATCTGTTTACCCAGAATGAGTCAGGTGGACTTGAACTCACACATATATTGACAATGATAAAGATTTGCCAAAACAGACTGACACTTTATAGACAACGCAATTTAGCTTACAATAAAGTAAATGCGTTATCTATGTGTTATAGAGCAATCATTTTGAACAAAGATTACTTTTACCGTGAAAACTTCCCCACTCGGGTTCGCGTCAGTCCCAGTCCTGTAACATTCACTTCCGGTCATAACTTTCAAAATAAAAGCCATCCCCAACAGAGCCTTTTTTCCCCCTTCCTTGTGGCACAGAAATACTCCAGAATAATAACTAACTGTGAAAGAGTGGTTCAGGGAGCATGACATGTCACTTTCGCAAGTATTAATAATATGTAACAATAATGTTGGCGTATTTGGACCCAGTTCCCTGATTGTCTTATTGTGAAGTACGGTGTAGTTCTCCTTTGGTTTTCCTAATGCCTGTCGATCACTTGACATGTCTTGCAAAAACAACCAAACATCCCGCCCGTTCTTCATGGTTGCCATGGTAGACAGTTGGAAGTCCCGCCCTCCACAAATATATCCCGCCCTTTGACCCAAATTATACTGTACACGATTGGTCAAAAGGTATGCTGTTTCTATTGTATGCTAAATCTATTGGATATTCTGTCGCTCGTAAAAAACGTAACATCAAAAGACTTCCTGCTTAGTTAGGTTGTCTTCAAGCAGTATTTATCCGACATGTTATTCCATCAACCCTGACAACAATATAACTTTGCTTGTTAACTATTATTTTTAAGTGACTGAGTATTGAACATACGGCTGGTCGATGTCCAAAGACAGCCGCCATGATGGACGACGGCGCGGCGCTGGGCAGCACCGTCTCGGCCCGAGAGTTAGCCAAGGTGGGGAGGGTAGGGAAAGGTCTGGGAGCAACAGCTCTGGGTCCTCGCATGGAGGAGGCAAAAGCAAGAATGCATCCATAAATGCTTTGAAGGTACGTTAAAGTCATTACCTTGTTGCTGGTTAATAATATGAAAGACATTGTTAAATTTAATGCTTTATATTTACCCTGCACTTTAAGCTAGCTTGAGTGACTGGATACATGAGAATGGTTTCTTCATTGCTAGCTTACAGTTTCAGCAGGAACATGGCATTTTTAATTACCTTACCTACCATAGGTTTGATGTTGGCAGGACTGCTGTGCTAATTTATGAAGGTTTTCATGTCCAACATTTTCACCCATGTATCCATCAACATGGTAAAGGATTGAATTTGTTACAGGGCATACTTGACTCAGGCTTTTTGTGTTAAAGGTATTAAGTGTGTGCCATCATACCACATCAAATCACAAAAAAGCAAGAATTTTAGCTAGAAATTTAAAGTAGCCTAAGAGTAATGAGGCAGTTTTTGTCATTTTGTAAGCTATTTTGCTCTCCATGATTGTTTCAAAGTCTTATTGTAGACTTTCTAAGTTTGTACTACTTCCAGGCAGTCCAACCATGTGGTCTTGTGTATTTTGTCCCCAGCTGGAAGTGAATCATCAAATACTGCACCCAATCAGACGCAAGGCATTGTGTGTGTGTGTGTGTGTGTGTGTGTGTGCGCAGCTAATGCGTGGCCAGGCTTGCTGTACCACACTCCCTGAGCCTGCAGCTAAACTCTCATCATCACTGGCAACACAGGATGGGGGCAGAGCGGCAGGCCTGATGTGTGCACATGACTGCGCAGTGTTGTGGCAGAAGGCGAGTGAGAGATGAGAAACCGAGGGAGTGGGGGCTCTGATGCAGAGCAGGGAGAGCAGAGAAGTGCTGTAAATATAGGAGGCTGAATACGAATGCCAGGCAGATAGACAGCAGCAGGCTGTGAGCTGGGCCTGAGAAGCGGTTGCTAGCTCAGCAGAGTGCTGAGGGCTTGGGCTAGATTATAGAATTGCAGTCAGAGTAATCAAAGGCAGGACTGGCAGGCAGCTGAGCACTTGTCTCCCTCAATCGCCACTGGGAGAGGAGTTGACACAGCAGGACAAGTTGCTATAGCAGTGTGGACTACAGTAGGAGTCTATTTTGGTCCTGCCGTCAGATGACGATGTCACCTTGCACAAGTGGCAGTGCTGGTGAGGGGGAACAGGTTGCCTGAAGTGGGCTTCAAAAGTATGTCAGGGGTGGATAAGGACGAGGATCCTGCTTACAGACTGTACTTCTATTCTGTATGTATCCTCTAATTTGCTTTACTCATTGCCTCTCCTAATGAGCTAGAGCTCACCCACAGTCTTGACACTTGCCTCTGTTTATAGACCATGTTTAAGGGAAACCTTACACTTGGCTTACTCAGCATGTTGTAAGAAAAAAATAAGCGCTCTCTGTGGTGCATTGGATGGATTGGTTGGCAGAAGAATATAACAGAAGTTGTGCTTTACAATGTGTCTTCCTCTACCGTGCAGCTCAAGAGACAGGTTGTTTGAAGCTGATTAAGTGGATCAAGCAAATGTTGCTGTAAGCCCATTTTGATGTAGGCTGTTGATGAACACAGTTAGGTTTCACTAGTCAGTAGGTAAGGTATTCTTACAACACTGATCTGTCATTTGATTGCTGCCAAGCCTGGAAACGCAGCGTAAATATTTACAGTCTGCATATGGGAGATGGTGCATCGATGCTGATCTGCCTCATTCATTCTTGCTTATTTTTTTACATAGCCTGTGTGAAGTTTTTTTTTTTAAATCTCTGTGTAGTCTTTTCCTACTTGGCAGAATAAAGCCTAGGCTACTCGACATGTGAAGAATTTTGCTCACCAAAAGTAGGTCAGCTGTGTATCTCCCTTGGGGACATTAAATAGTAGCAGACCAATACACTAACTGCATACTGTTTCTGCATGTGTAATGCCTAATGAACCATATTTGTGTTCTTCCATTAGCCCAGTCTGGAAGTCTGAGAATCTGGAAAGATTGTTACATGTTGTTATTACATAAACTAAAGCTTGATCATCACCTGTTTCTGCTTGTCCTTGGGAAAATGTCCCACTCTTCTCTTTAATTGCAAATGTGCTAGAGAAAAGAGGAATGATTTTGCTGGAGCTTTTTCTCTGAATAGTGGTGCTGGGGATAGTCAGCCAAGAAAAGAGAACAGTTTGTTCCATTCCTTTTTTTAAGTAGAACTAGTTGTTGGTTTTTGTGTTGCTTTCAGGCAGTGTTGTATTTAATTATTCTTGTCCAACCAATATTGCAACGTTTGGTCAAAATTTAAGTCTGTGTTCCTTAATAGCACAGAAATGATGCAGTTTTTCTGCTGTTGGGGGAGAAACACAGGGAGTGAAAGATCTAGTATGATAAGCCTCTGGGTACAAGTTTCTGTTTTATAACCAGATTGCCAGAAGTTGAAATATCTAGTGATGTAAGATCACAAAGGCAAATAATACCAAGTAAGCTATCTGGTTCATCAAGTATTTTTGTCTTTATCATTACATAATCAGATGGAGCTTTGGTAGTTGCCTGTTGGTTGTTGTTGAGCAGATCTGCTTAGTTTCTCACCTAAACAGAAATGTGACAGAATGTTTCTCTGTAAGATGGGGATGCACAGAGATGCTGACACAGAGTTTCATCTTTCTGACCCATAGGTAAACAATATGTTCAATGTCTCCCCTCTGCATTTATTTTGGCTCACAGTCTTTGCCTTATCTGAGGATGCAGTCATGTTCATTGATGCATATTCAATGTGTAGGTCAACCATGATGCATGCAGGGAACAGAATGGGTTAGAGCTTCTGCCTGTAGCTGTTTCTTGTCACAATTTATGGCAGTGGGCCTCTTTACATGCGTGTAATTCTCACAGTATAGTGGCTTCAACTAAACCATCATAGACTAATGCTACATTTTATTAAATGTCAGGGTTATGAGTTTAAAGAGACAGTTTATAACAGAAACTCAAGTTTTCAGTTTTCTGAATTTGTTTGTAAAAGCCAGAGTATTTCAGTTCGCCTCACTATGAATCTGTCTCTAAGGTTATGCTTTTTCTGACTGGTACAGTGGCGATGTATGCCATCATATCATATTGCCAGGCATCTTAACAGACACTCTAAACGATTGTACCTCTCTACAGAACACCATGTTTTCTTGGCTTTTTGGATGAAGTGCAAAATTGACAAATCTTGTGTTCCGCCTACAGGCATCTTTTCAGCGCTCCAACAGCCATGACAAGGTGAGAAAGATTGTTGCAGAAGAAGGCCGTGCTGCTCGAAACCTCATAGCTTGGAGCGTACCCCTGGAAAATAAAGAGGAGGAAGGTTGGTCAATGCAAAACAGAGTTTGTGTACATGTTTATATGTAAATATTCTGCTGTGGGGTTTGCCTCACAATTTGCCCCGTGTGAAAGCTTCTTAATGTTTTAAGAATGAATGTAGTATTATGTTTTTATTGTTTTGGTCTTCACTGTCCGGTGGTATACGTTGAAACTGTTCATTTTAAGGGTGTTTTTCAGAGGACAGAACCCACTGAAGATGTTTAGTCATTTATTTGTAGGGATCACAGTGGCCATATCTAGAAAAGATAAATGCATTATGAATGTAATCCATCTAGACAAGCCAGACAGTGGTGTTAGAAGTAATGCAATATCAGCAGGAACACAGGGATCATTCCTCATCACATTGCTGTTTTGATCAGTCCATATGAAAACTGAGAGTCATCTAAGTAGACTGAAGTTGACATATGATGTCTGGCTCTCCACCATAACAACTGAATATTCATGTTTGCCTGCATGGGTTATGTGGTCAGTATCATTTTATGGTTAGGTTTCAGATTATTTTGATGCTCCTTTGGATTTAATTTTAATACGCTGCTTTAAGAGTTGCAGTAAAATGTAGACTTTGAAATGATCATCTTGAAAATGTGTTTTCCTTCATAACATGGCAGTGCTCCTCCACATAATTGAGACTTCATTTTAAAGAAGGTTCCTTTTAAGCCAACCTACATAAAAACCCCGACTGCAGCCTCCCACATGTTCTCACTTTTTTCACTCTAGCTCTTTCCTTTCTCTTTGTTGGTCAGTTGACTTATTTATAGGCTTCTTTGCAGCTCTTAAATTTGTACTATGGATATCATAGATTGTCTAATTGCTGTAAGCCATCATATGTGTTGCTCTGTATATGGATATATGAATCTTCTGCAGTAGGCTCATCTACAACACATACTGTGAACATTTGTCCAAGATTATAGTATAAGCATGTTAACCTATTAGCCTCTTTTTGCTTTCCTCACAGCGAAGTCCAAAAGCAACTCCAGTGGGAATTCGAGGGCGCAGAGGATCAATTCTGGCCAGCAAAGGAATAAGAAACAGGTTGGTGTTGGTGTTCCCTCTCTTTCCACTAGAGGGAGCCACTTACAAAGCTAACCAATATTTTTCTTCAAATAATTCTAAACCTTTTAAGACAAACTTACTTCTGCTGGGTCTGTGATAGCCATGCAACTCTTGAGTTTGTAGTTCATAGGGAAATAACATCTCTATGCTAATGGATGTTGATATAAGGCACTAATAAAGGCACCTTTAACCCTTCCAGAAGAATTAATGCTATAGCTGTTGTAGATAAACACAGAGATTTACAGTACATGGCACTGTAATATAAGAAAAATGTGTTTAATACAGTACAGGATTGTACAGTAAACCTGCCATTCCAATTATGGAAATAATATACTATCCTGATTTTTAAAAACAGAATTTTCAGAAATAAGAATGAGAGCAGTTTTTCTGTTTCTTCAGCCACAGGTGCTGTGGATAAATGCTATAGAATTGTTTATTGTTTACTGATCATTCGCATGTATACAACATAATAAAACATTTTAATAATAACAATAAAAACATGCAGGGGAAGCAAGAAACCA
>JAPTGW010339817.1:0-11733 GCA_029814545.1 Apogonichthyoides opercularis
TCTACGACTTACAAAGGAACCACCGTACTTTCTCTCCAACATCTCCACCTTTATGAGAGCAGACACAGATTAGAATGTTAGAATTTAATATTTATGAAGTATTTCAACCAACACTATTAATTTGATTTCATTTCTTGAAGTTTTATTTCACTTTTTTACACTGTACACGTTTGTCTTTTCAGCTTATCAGTTATCTACCTTGAACTACACTAACCCATATGGAATAAAAGTTGTTTGTTTAAACGACTGATGATAAGAATGTTGAGAATTCTATCTTCTAGACACAAAGAGAAGCAAAAGAAACTCCAGTGACTTAACAGTACTGATTCAATACCTTTTTGTCCTGCAGATCTGTTGACAGTTCATAGCTATCTGAGAGGGCCTTGCATCTCTTGTTCTCCTCTTCCTCTTGCTTGCGAAGGGCCAGGCTGGCGGGTTGGTGGCGTGTTCGTAGTGCCCAGGCCAAGCTGGCTGAACTGGAGGCGGACACACATGAAGGGCCCCTGGAGCCAGATGGAGTACTGCTGCTGTCAGTGTACCGTTCTGAGCCACGTAAGTAAGGGGTCTGGCTGAAGGAGCTGTCTTTGTGGGAGCCTGAATCTGGACACTGGGAGTCCCCTTCCACACTAAAAGAGAGAAGGGGCAGGAGCTATCAGAGTTTTAAGTGACACAACACAGCATTCCAATTTGACTTCCAGATCCAACCATGACTTGCAACTCATATCTAGATGTAAAGTCTTATTAATATTGTTTTGAGAATAATATGCTATGCAAGAGCAGATTGTACTGTACTGTGATTATAAATCTTAAAGTTAGCCATATTACATGGACATTACTTAAAGTATTGTTAAAGACAGCAAATTTGTTGATCACAAATGAGTAATTAAATGAATGAGTGAGTTAATTCAATGCTAATGAATATATGAGGATTTTGCAAATAACAAACTTACATGTACAGTTTTGAGCGATGAGGGACATACCATCTCTTAGAAGCCATGGTAAACTGATCACCTGTTCATACAATAATCAAAAATTCCCAGGGCTTTAAATGAGTCTTAAATCAGTGTTCATGGGTTGATGATCCAGTAGAAACAGAGGCCTCTGCCCTCTATCTCCTTCCTTTATTGAGTCCATGAGGATGAGTTAATGTACTACTAAGTTTAGACAAGTCTACTGCTGTTTATGGACTATCAATTCATATCTTACTTTTTCCTCCAGTGTCTGTCTTTCTCTCAGTTTCAACTTGTCTGTCAAGTACAGCACTGGAAACAGATTTTGAAGAGTTATTAACTCCTAAAATGCACTCCTCCACTGCTACATACCAGGCTCACTATACCAACAGGAAAGACCAGGTTGTTACAGTAACAGCAGGTGTAAAACAGACGCCTGTGGCTCGAACGTCATGAAACAATGTGAAGAAAAACTTATGCAATTAAAATGTCCTCCTCGATTCACTCTCACTAATCAAACCAAACAATAAATAGCAAGCAGCTACGATTTCAGACAAAACCACCAATTAAGTTCAGCTTTTAACATTTCTATCCCATTTGCACCAATCACAAAACTTATCATGTAGGTCCAGAAATCTTCCAGTGTCCAGCTCTGTACTTTTACCCAGAAGAAATCCCCACCGAGTCAATTAGTCTGTCTGTGTTTGGGAAAACAACTGCAGTCACACGCTCCTGCCTACATTTCCTTCTTGTGTTAGCCGCACCCCCTTCTGTCTGCTGTGTCCTGTCCTTTAACCAGTTACACAGTAGACAGTCACAGTCAGGGATATGCTGGAGCCTGTTTAATGGTTTTAGTAGGAATTGAAATGCAGTACATGATAGGAGTGTTTCTATGATTTGTAACTTTTACATAGACTGTAAGTCTCAAATTAATGTTGATTCAAAAAAAAGTCTGGCATAGACTGAGATGGTGCCTTGCTGAGTTTGACCATTTTTGGCTGTAGTGGATCAGCAAGTATCCTCCACCCTCCTTGCACGGCTCCACTGAATCACAGAGACTTCCTGTGTTAGTGTTTAGCTGGTAAAAACAATACAGAACAGAAAACAATCCTTCTCAGAGTGCAAGGAAACAATTTAGGCATGTTTAAATAGTCTACAATTTTAAAGTTGTAAATGATGATGATGTTCCAATGCCAGCACTTTAAGTGTTTGGTATGAACAGAGAGGAAAATGTTACACAATGCAGAGTCCTTTCACAGGACATCCTGTACATTTATTGTTGCACATGACCTGTCCAAATTATTGTTGAGCCTCACAACAACACTGTGGACAGTTTCGTTATGTTGCATAACACAAGACTCATGCAACAGCCTCTTCATAAAAGGCCCTACTCTGACATCTACAGGAAAGCACGGATCACCACAGTTAAGCAATGTTTGTTATATTTAATGCACGATCATGTTAAATCCATGCAAATCCATCACTTTGATACCGTTTCCCATCATATCAACAAGCTGCACTTCTCTGTTTTTGAGCTTATCACTCAGTAACAACGAGCTGTTGTGCATAACTCTGCATCCTCTTGATATTGTTTTGGGTTTTTTTCTCTGCAGCATCATTTATCATTCCTCCTCCTCTGCTCCTTAAATAGAGAAACTGAGAAAAGGGAGGGGGTTGCTTGGTGACGGTTGCCGTGGGACCTTTGTGGGCGGTGAGGCAGTTGTTAGGACGAGAAACGTAGTTGCCATGACGATGTATTGACTGTTATCACCATTGAGGTGGGTGTTAAAGATGCTCCACAGGTTGTGAATGACAGTCTACATAATACTTGTCTTGTTATGAAAACAGATAAAATAATAACAGAATTCCTGCAGAGTAAAACAATACAGATACATGAAAAAATTAAGCCAGAATTAATCATATTACTTTTATCATCTATTTACATATTGACTTGAGCATGCTGTATAAATAGAAAACTGTCTTCAGAGCTGCTTAATGCGGCTCCTTTTAAGGAATGGAAACCAGCCACGAGTGTGCCGCGCAGTGCCAACAGGTAGACAGGCAGGGGACTCAGCCTCACTGTCTGACATCCTGTCAGGCAGATCAGAGGAACAGATGGTATTTTCATTCAACTGAGTCACATAATAAAATAAATCTAAAATACATGCCCTGCAACATAAGGAAGCAACAAGTCTGGTTTCATGGATTTGTTTTTATGCGTTTTTTATGATTTGAGGATATTCTACTGCAGTAAAATTCTATTGTCTATTCACATCTGATTAAAAAGGGAAAAATGTCAGTCTCGGCATGAAGAACATTCTCACCAGTGAACTGTCTGGGACTAAATTGGAGACTGTATAAACTGAGAATCACTGTCCTCAGCAAATTTTTTTTTTTATTTTGACAGTTTACATAAGGTAAAAGCTATGGAAGCTTGCTGAGACAGACTGAATGCAGCTGCCCAGGTTTAGTAAAATATTTCATATAAACACGTTTTGTTCAGGATTTTTTTTCCCCCTCTTCCCATGACTGTGTAACTGACCTCCCAGCATGCATGCATTAAACACGACTTTCATTTGGTTTTGCTCCCAGCAAGAGTCAGGCAGTAATATGCAGTGAGAGACAAGGTTGACGATGATATATGAGTAAAAAGTTTGTTGTATAAAACATGAGTGTGGCCATATCGCAGCTGGCATCTGCACCTCATTACTTATGTAAGAAACCCTGTATTCCTGTTACAGCGCCAGGGAGAGGTTGTCTCTGGAGGCTGCCTCATAAAGACCAGCCCCAAGTTTCACTACCTCCAACCATTTAATTAGGGCTGAAACAGATGGTTGGAATCTAATAAACAGGAAAGTGATCGCTGATAGTGTTAAAAGAATGAAAGTAGTGGGTAGAAACTGTCAAGAGTTCCTATGAGAGAAATTGAGGTATGAATGGGGGTGTGTACAGTTAAAGTACATCACCACTGTGCAGTCCCCTACCTCCTGTCCCTCTCTCATATAATATTGATGTGCTGATGATGTGTGTATTTTCTATATATGTGTATGCATGTAACCAGCAGTAGGCCGAGCTGTGCCATTGAACCCACAGCAGGACATGGAGGTTTAGAGATTCACCTCATGGCTGACGGTTACGGAGACACCAATAATTACATCATTCTGTTGACTCATTTCCACCTGACCACTGACTCACTATTCTTATCTCATATCCCTTCTAATCGCTCCATCTTTTTGTGCAAATTGTACCATTTGTTTCTAAGATTACGAGCCAATATAATTAACCCTGAAACCCAAATGTGGTCTTGGAATGATAAAAAGGATCCAGAAGGCCTTAAGCACGGTCCCTGCTAATTACTTCAGAGATGTGATAATGTTTACTGTTAGTTTAGTGACTCGAATTGCAAAGGACTGATGATAGGAAACCACAGCATTATAAGTGTCCATCGCAAATGTAAATACAGAACAATCTGTGCTCTCTTTGTTGCATGTGATCCCTTTTTTTTTTTCTAACATTCAAACTGAAAGGAGACAATCATATCATTCATGGGTCAGATTGGAGAATTCCTTCACCGCCAACACTCTGGCCACTTTGGGATGTGAGTCACTTTTTTCTGTGACCCTTCCAGTTATAATGTAGTGAATTAACAGATAAAAGCCATGTCTTTGTTTTGGAGCGCTAGAAGATGATATCACTGAAATACAGCTGTGTTTTGTACGCTTAACCTAATCAGATGATCTCCGTCACTAGAGCATGGAGTGAAGAGATAACCCTTATATATACACACAGTACAGACAGGAGACGAAACAATGCAAGACTTCATCCCTCAGATTTATATAATGGAGGGATTTGTTATCTTCTATCAGTATTTTTGAGCCTGCTCATAAAGACAAATGGTTTAATTGAAATGTTTTTGGTCTATGTTATCAGCAATGCAAAGCTTCAGTTCCTTCAAAAACTCATCTATTAAAGTGCTGACAGTCGGATGCTTGACAAGTACCATATTCAGACTAATGGCAAACCTTTGCTGCATTGTTTGTAATCCTAACAAATTTATTCAAGAGTTAAACCCATTTTTTATGAATCAATTATGTTATTTGCTTTCACGTTGTATCGCCATTTCCTCAAGAGTGGCAGCCTTGACAAATTATGCAGCCTTTGAATGGTATGTGATCTGTCATCTGAACGGTATGTACACAGGTGACTGTCAGCAGCCCATTTATCACCTTCCTCTCCTTCAATCTACATTTCAGCTACAGCTCAAAATCATTCCTAAAACATGTTACCTAAGTGTCAGCTGAAAGTGAGTATGTGGTTTCATTAATTAATATGACCATATATTGAAAAGACAGCAATTATGTTATGTATTTACGAGTTGTCCCAGTTTATGTAATATTTCTGGAGTGAAAGAGTGAAAAGGTTACACACACACACACACACACACACACATACACAGTTGTTAATTCAATTCCAAAACAGATCATGGACACTGCATCACTGCAGCTGGCCACCATTCAAGCTCTTCAGTGTCAATATAATATTATCCTTTTCTGGTGCCAAAGAAAACGCTGTGACAATTTCTCATGTGAGAGAAAGTGAAAAAGCTGAGTTCTTACCATGCTGCTACTGTCAGAGAAAAGGTCCCACACAGACTGGAGCAGTGTTAACAACAAACACACCCTCTCCTTCTAACTCTCTCACTCCTTTCACACACACTCTGTCGTGGACGCGAACACACACAGTGGCTCTCGCTCACCCTGCAAAGCTGTACAGGCTACATTCTTGACAGTCTTTTGACAGCTATGAACTTCCCGCACGCTACCCAGCTTTTCCCTCCACCCTCCCTGCATTAGATCACTGACACATGGACGTTCACTCCCATTACACAATGCAAAGCCACATCACAACACACACAATAAACAGACATGTATATAAATAGACAGAGACACACACATTAAAACATTACATTCATTTATTAAGCAGAGGAAAAAGTTATATAGGAAATGTTGATTTTGCTTCTGATTATGTATCCAAGACCTGAAATGAAATATTTCAAGTAAAACATCAACAGTTGTAAGTGTTTTTTCTGTGGCATCAACAATAAATGCAATTAAAATCAAGAACATGTGGGTAAGTAAGAAAAATAAGAGTTTAAGACATAAGAGATCCTGGAAAGTGATTGTCTATAATCCTGAAAATACCATTTGTTACAGTTGTGCTGCATAACAGTGTGATTAACAAAGCAAGTTATGGTTTATGGACCCTAAACATATCTATATCAGTTACTCAGTAACTACAACAACCAACATTTTTGTCACTCCTCTATGAAAACTTTAAAAATATAACTTAAATCATGCTCCTGTGTACGTTTCAACAAATGTCCTTACAATGCAAAAGGTTTATTGTATCAGGTTGACACAGCAACAGCAGTTTTCTAATCAGGTTAAAGACAAAAGAGAAAACACTTATGCAAAATGCAGGAAAAAAAATCTAATGTGAGGATCATGAGCACAGAACAATCAATGTGAAACTGAGTCAATTCTAAAATTAATTTCTTTGTTCATTGATGAGTACATTGTGCTTGAGGTGAATGTGTACAAGCTGCAACTCTTCAGACATGTTAAAAGAAAGAACTGAAGTGTCTTCAGGAACTAGAGATCTTTATTTTTCTTTGGGCTTAAATTAACATGATAAACGAACATGAAAAAGGACAATATCATAATACCAGATGTAAAGGATCATTTAAACGAACAAACTGCACACAGTAATAATATGAGTCTAGCTTCTCTGACATTGCACAAAGGTTGGTGACAGGCCTGTATAACCATTTGCACAGATAACAAATGATGACTACCGAGTACATCCGAACTGACATGACTCAACTAGTAGATTCAAGATAAGCATGAGTGCAGCAGTAATGAGCAGATGATGGTGATGCATTCTGACAGTCTGATATGGCTTTAAGAGAGGGAATAAATAGCAAAGAATACAGAGAGAAGATAAACATCAAAACTCCTTAACATATAAATTAGTGCACAAACCATATGAAACATGAATAAACCAATGGTAACACATGTACTGTCACAAAAACTATAAGTTTCATGCATGTGACTGGCTAAAATGCAGTAAGAGTTTGTCTTTTTGGTACACAGTGAGGTCTCCATTTTTGGCAGCATAAATTGTGTGAGATTGTTTCACAGGTAAACGGGCAAGTGAGTCGTTTCTGGGTCAGTCACACCTCAGCTCAGCGAGAGGAGGGGCTGCTGCAGCCTGAGGCAGCGCAACAGAACTGATGGGCACCCTCATCCTCACCCTCATCTCTTGGAAAGCAACATGGGACGGGCAAAAAGAAAGACAGATACAAAGAAAGGCAGACAAACAAGAAAAAGAAAGGAGACAGAGAGTGACACCATGAGACACAAGAAAGAAAGAAAGCATAAAGCAAGTAGGTGGCATGTTAGGCTAGAACAGGCTTGAATGAGATGAATTCTTGGTTAAAACAGGTATCTGTGTTGTCTGTACATTGAATATATGGACATCACAGCTTTCTGATGCCAATAGATGGCAGTGTTGGAGCATCATGCATTGATGTTGTTTGAGAACGTCATCACTTGGAGGATAAATGAGGGAAGGAGAGAAAACAGGGTGAGAATTCGCCAGGTTCACTTGTGACTCAGTCCACCTCGGTCCCATAGCTTATTGAAGCTGACTGCTCCTCGCTCTCTGTGAGGAGCTGTGTGTTTTTCAAGTGCACAGAAGGGCCTAACTCCATCTCTTAGTCACATCTGGGAGTGGAAGGAGGCTGATGCACAGGCTCTTAGTGAGAATTTTAAAAAGGCATACAAGCAAGAAATGGAAAGAAGGTGATGATGACACAGATTGACAGGCTGCTGAGGAGGGAGGGAGAGCTGGAGTGACAGGCTTTGGGGTTTTTGCAAGTGACTTGCTACATTTCTTATGGGTTTGCAGATTTTTTATTTTTTTTTGTTTGGGTTAATTTGTACTCACTGTACTTCAGGCCTTGTGACGGCCCTTACCTGTCCTGCTGCTGCAAGATTTGGTCAGTGGAGGGGCAGCAGTACTGATGGAGACTGACGAAGCTGTGAACAGTCAGACTGGTGGGGAATAGAGCGGCATAGGCAGCGCTGCCCGATGCCGTAGGAGTGGCGGGAGCCGAGACGGGCTGCCCTGAGATAGACGGCAGTCGAACACTGACAGGAAGGAGCCAAGACGGACAACACATAGAGACATGGAAAAAGCAGAGAACAGACACACAAGCAGTCAGCTCCAAAGCAGAAAGAGACAGAACATGAGCACTTATTTCAAGCTGCACACTGACAGTGACAAATCACAGAGCAGCAATGGTAGTACAAGAAATGACACATTTAAAAAGAGAGGTTGGATGTGTGACAATTTTTACCGACTCTGACAAAAACAAGGTGACTTTCTCTGGAGACGAACTGACAAAAGCACAGATTTCCCCCCCGATTCTACAAATATAGAGAAAATTGAGACAATGTGAAGAATTCTCAAAATAAGACTTGTTTGACTTGTTAAATGAGTTTTGTTAGAGGACTTCCAGCCACTCTAATGGATTATATAAAGCCCTATATTTGTCCATAGCACAGCCCTTCTGTGGATCATCCTGTTTGAAAATGGGAAACCACTTTCCGTAATGCATGCAAAAGTGCACATAAAACACAAAAGCCTCTCTGCAATGCTTCTACTCTAGCAGGAATTAGAGATGTTCCATCTGCAGATTGTGACTGAGCTAAAGAGTGAACAGTGGCTGAGATTAGCATGTGAATGGCAGGTTTCTGACTAGGGCCAGCTGCTGTCAAGCACACGCAGTCCCTGTTATTTTAGCAAGGAAACACTCAGAGAGGAGATGCAGCAAAGAAAAACATAAGAAAAAGTGTGAAAGAAAGTGAGATGCTGGAGCATTTTAGAAGATCCCTGTAGATGGGTGTCCAGCTGCGCAAGACGAGACAGCCAAACAGAATTATGTGTCATTCATCTTACCGGAAATTAGAAGGCTGTATCAGGGGAGCCTGATTTTATTGGAAGCTAGCAGCATCATTTAGATCCTAATGATCAAATAAACTACAGCAGTGCTGAGTGATGCTTGGCAGAGGGTCAAACACATTTACTTCTTGGAAATTCCAACAGGCTCAAAAAGCACACACTAGCCTAATATATGGAGCAAAGCCATAAGGAGGAGTTAAGGGGTTTCTAGGGGAACAAGAGTGGTAAAAATGATAGTGTTTAAAGATATCATCATGTAGGCGGAGCACTCGTTTGCTTAGTGCACATGATAAAAATTTCCAATTAAATGAGAATAAGCTGTCAGCAGCTACTTAACCAGAGCAGCATGTGAAATAGCAGCTCCTTGTTCATTACAACTTACATATACGACACAGAAGTTATCAGCACACAGCCTTAATTAGGTACATGTATTCCAAATGTACAAGCACAGATTCTATAGTGCCAACTTCACTGATAAGATGTGACCTCTATGTCTTTTTAATTTTACTTTTTGGGTCTCGGTAACACTGTGAAACTAAATATTCTGAACCCGCTGACCTGTTCATCTTTTTTTTTTGAAGATATAAAGGGAGACAGAGGTGCTGTTATGTAAGCCTGAGCTATGCTTGTACACAGTGTGTGGTATTGCCAAGATTTGTATTTTACCAGC
Organism: Apogonichthyoides opercularis; assembly: GCA_029814545.1. Classification (NCBI taxonomy): domain Eukaryota; kingdom Metazoa; phylum Chordata; class Actinopteri; order Kurtiformes; family Apogonidae; genus Apogonichthyoides; species Apogonichthyoides opercularis. The sequence goes on from JAPTGW010339817.1 coordinate 9,646, forward strand.
AGTAACTAATGGCTGCTGCTAGAGTGTCCCCAGTGTGGCAAGTGTTGACAGGCTCATCTAGTGTCTGATTTCTGCCTCATGAGCAGTTATGCCTGAATCCCTGTGTGCCATAAAAACAAATACACACAAGCTGTACATGCACACAGTGCCCTACTCTATGCCTCCTCCTTCTTTTCCTCCATAGAAACCAAAACACACATAACTACCCACACAAGCTAGTGGTTTCAGCCCGCTGGCGTGTACGCTCATACTGTCATTTGTAGTCACATGCAGATAAGTAAGTACAATGAATCCAGTAAAATGCAAAGAGGCCACAGGAAGTCAAGTCCAAAAGAAAAAGTGGTACATTGAGAGAATGTGTGAGGTGGCATGTATTTAAAGCAGTGAGCTGACAGAGGCTGAAGGCAGGAAGAAGAGTGGGAGGAGAGAGAGCTACATGAGAGTGGGAGAGGTTGAATACGGAGGAGGGCAAGGGTGAAAATAATCAAGAGAGGAGGAACGGAGGGAAGAATGATGGAGAGGGGAGGAGGAATGTGAAATGGAAACAGGATGTAGAGTGATAGCTGTTGGAATCCTAGAACCTATGCTATGGCATGGGGGTGTCAGTGTGTAGGTGAGGCTATGTATAGACGAGCGAGGAGAGTGGGAACAAGGCTCACATGCAACGATCACAAGAAGACATCACCTGCATTGTTGTGGCAGGGGTATTTTCGTATGCTTGCACTGCACAACACATGTTTGATAAAGCAGCCTAATGGTCAGACATCACCTCTGTTTACATTCATATGGAATTTTAAGGTGCATAATCCATCTGTCCGATTCAGTCCTGGTATGCGCCATTTCAAATTGTGCTTTTACTGCTTTCTCCATTGTCTATGAAATTAGAGTGTAGGAGCGCACTGCGTCATCCCACCTCCATCATGTGACCCCGTGACTCCTGCTGACAAACAAAGACGTTTGATTACCACACATGCTGCATTGTAGCCTAAAGTTAAGTGTGTTTTTAAACCCAATCCACTCCCTTCCACCAGCTCTTCCACAACCACCCCCCCTTTACTTTCCACTGTGAGCTTGAGTCTCCTGCTGCTTGGCAACAGTGCGGACTGCCTGTGTGGGCGTTTGGCATTGAGTGCCAGGCGAAAGCACAAGGAGGGGCACAGTTACAGTTACGACTCAACTACGCACACCAGGCACCTGCTCTAGCCTGTGTGTTTGTGCACATGTGTGTGTTTGTGAATAGGTGTGCGTTTCATTTTAACTGCAGATGATTCATCTAGTGAAAAACGATTAGACTTCATTTAAATGTGATGCAGGAGACGGAGTAAGACTAATTCAAGAAAACTATACTCTAGCAGATCACCAACGGGATTTTCTATAAAGTCTGAAACTTGGTCATAAAGCATGACTAATCATCTGTGGTTGCCTGCCAGTGAAACCATACCCCAACTTTTCAATGAAAGACAACTTTTAACATGTGATAAATAAAACGTCGCAGCACTCATCTGTCTTCAATATGTCTCCTCCATTCCCATCAAGACGTCATTCAATCCTGCTCCTGTCTTTCACCCTGCTCCTGCTCCCACTCCTACCCTCTCTTCTCTTCACTTCTCTCCATCTCTCTATGCTGTGTCTCTCGCCCACAGAGTTCTTCACAGAAGAGCTCACAGCGTTCCCACGGTAACCAGTCTCCCTATTCTGCTCCACAGAACGTGTGCATTCAGAGTGTTTGTCAAACATCCCACCTCAAAAGTGCCACTTATCTGTATTTAAATGCAAAAGACAATGAATACAGTCATAGTAACAACTACGAAAAGACTGTGGGAATGTACCTGTGTTAATTAAGTGATGTTCATGAAAGTCCAGTGTAAATGTAGGAGGAGCATGGTGTGTAAACTCTGCATACAGCAGCTCAGAGGTGGGAGGGTCATGATTAAAGCAACAGTGGTGATTAACCCACTGGTGAATGGGTAGTGGGCCTAGTTGACCCCTCTGATAATGACAATGTAAGAATGCTAATTTCTGCAGTAATTTGCCACGGCTGTTGTTCATAAGAGTTATCCGTACACAGCTGCCATTTAAAACACAGCC
>JAPTGW010339999.1:0-17759 GCA_029814545.1 Apogonichthyoides opercularis
TGTACCTGCAAACAGGCGCATCTGAAAGTCTATATTCTGCAATTTATACACAAGCAAAGAGAGAAAATATCAGCTGAAGATCAAGATTAAGAAAAAGCAAACTGAATGGAAGACAACAAGACTCTATACAGGCAATAAAAATCATAAAAAATAAATGTGAAATGTTGACAAAGTTGTATGAATTTTTAAGCAGCTCAGAAAATGAGTATACTGGCCACTGGTAAATCTTAAGAAATGGGTACACATCAGGAAGCACAGTAGAGCCCACACACTTAAAGAAGCAGTGAGCTGAGCAAGACAAATGCACTCAACGTCCAAATCATCCCCAAGTAGAAGGAAAAGTAGCATAATGTTGTTAACGTTACCCTAGTCAAAGTAGTGGAGTTTATTTTAACTGTAACATCAGAATCCACAGTGTTTGATTCTTGATTTATTAAGAGTTAAGTAAGTGACAGAACTTTATTCACTCTACAACTTACCTTCACCTACTCACCCTACCTCTGTGATATGAGATAAAAAGGAAGACATTAATAAAAGTTGAGCTAATATATTATTTAAATGAGTCCATACTAGAGTCACCCTTTTTCCACAAAAGGTGATGAATCATTTTGATATAGTTTTTAATGTTTTACTTACTCTGATTTGACCTACATTAAGTTTTTATGAAAGATTCTCAGTGTCAGTCCTTTCTCTCCTTACTTTGGTCACCAGTTTAATGATGCGTGAGGGCAGACTGCAAATGAGCTGGAGGGACACATTAAATATGAAAGCTTTACTACTCACGATTTTTTAGAAGGCTTACCTCCTGCAGCAGGTCAGCCTGCTCAATGGCCTTCAATACGTTCTTTTTGGAGGTCTCCTGAGCCTCCCCACCCAGCAAGAACTCATCCAGAATGAAATAGGCTTTCTCAAAGTTGAAAATGATGTCCAACTCACAAACCTATTAGCAACAATTAAAAAAGCAACTATGAATGACTTGTATTTGAGAAAAAAAATTGATCAATATTGTAGCAGCAACGATGCAAAATTCTAAGTAAAAACATTCACAGAATAAAGTCACAATTCTGAGAAAAACAAAACAAGAATAAAGTTGGAATATTATGATAAAATAGATAAAATAGAAAAAGAAAAGAATGAGAAGCCAGCAGAAACGCACACTTCCAAAGTATTTATCCAGCAGCTCCACGTATCTGTGGATGATTTCCAGTGTGATGAGCTCATTGTCCTGGTCTTCTATGGCACAGCAGAAGTACAAGCTGGCATATCTGCAACAGGATAAAAAGGCAGCCAACTTCAACCTGACAGCCCCCAAACAAGTACTGCAGTATTTGAATAAAAATAATAAGGTTTTTATTGTGAGAAGTGCAACATCAACTTGACAAGGTGAAAGCCAGAAAAGCTGATTTATGCATTTCCATCACTTCCACAAGATCTCCAAGTGATGTAGTGTCTTGCAGTTTTCTGTGATAGTGCTGAGGGAGCAGTATTTTATTATTAAGGGTCGCTGTTTACTGTGTGTAAGGTATTCATTTAAAAGCCAGAAGCCGGATGCAGAAGGCTGTAGGAGTTAAGCCTCATTCTGCCCATGCTTCTTTATCCCTGATAATCCCTAAGGCACTCTTTAAGCATGTGATGATTGGCTCATAAAGGAGTAGGTCAGTTGATCTCTCTCAACCAGCAAGGTATGAGGACACAATAGACTATGTTGTAGATTTGAGAGAAATCTAGTGTATGAGAGCAGGTTTCACTGTCAAGATAACTGCAACTTGGCAGCATCACTAATTTATGTCATTTGATTAACTGTTGTCTTTGTATTCACTGCTGTTTGTGTGCGCAAATTCAAGGCACAGCCTAGCTGAAGAAACACAACGTGTCCAATTCAGTTGTTCAGATGTGGCACAGTGAAGTGAAACAGCACTTTTAAACCTCCTAAAGTAGAACTTGTATAAAGGAAGTTCACGAGAGATATTCTTCTTAACAACCTTATCATACAGTTTGACTGTTTAACAAGGTTGATTGCTAAGTCTGATTAATATAAAAAGAGATTTGAAGAGACGTCTCAGAGATCTCACAGAGTAACTTGCAATATATACGATCACATACTATCAAAACATGTTGTCTATAAACATGACGGTATCAAGATACAGCAACTCTGCTGCTATTGGCACATTGTAGATGTCATCAAAGATACAATATTTGTGTGAATGAAATAAAAAATCCTGTTAAAAACCGAAAGAATTCTGTATTTATTGAATGCATTGTAGTCTTAGCTGCCCCCACATACACTGACTACAACTTCCATATCCACGTGCATCACATGTTTGAATGAAAATACACATCTGAATATCAAAAGAGGAGGTAATACACAACATCAGTATATCTACATTTTGTATTAAATTTAGTATTAGATTTTGAATATTGTTAATGTTAATCTTCCATCCGTGGGAGAAGCCCCAGAGTCTCAATGCTAAATTTGATATTTTCAGTTTCATCCTGTGCACAGTAATCAGCTGTCAAAACATTAAACAACTTATTTACTTATTTACTTTACTTTACTTATTTACTTTACTTATTTACTTTACTTTACTTATTTACAACTTATTTATTGTTGATCAAAAAAGACTTTTTACTGAGGTATCCAGAGGCTCATTTGACTGCAGGGTACACCATGTACCTGCCCCGATACAGCACGAACCATAATAAAAATGTCTAAAACTTTAAAAGATGATGAATGTCATTTCATTTTTGTTTTCCATCCCTTGTTTTATTAGGGCCTATTTAGCTGTAAACAACTATAAGGATGTAAGAGCAGCTGAAGGTGAAACCACTTATTAATTCAGTCATTTCTGAAACTCATTAAACGGTTGGGGATAAACAAATGTATGAGGGTCGTTGACTGGTCACCACCTCTTGTGCTGTTTGTTTCTATGCCCGTCTGGGTCACCTGGGTTCACCACTAGTCTGCCTACCATCCGTTGGCACGGCAACAGTACATAATGAGGCAAAATTAGTACTCTACTTTGTTTTGAGTGGAGTCGGGATGCATGTTCTCCCTCAATTCTCCAACTGAGCTGTTTCTATGACTGACAGGACTAAGAATTGCCCAGAGAAGTGTGAAAACTGTATTCTTTGAGCCTCCATCCAGTCATCATTACCACGTAAACAAGTCCAGATTTTTACATACCTTTTATATACAATCTTGAGATCCCTCCACTCTAAAAAGCTGCACATTTTTGGCTTTCGAGCCAGGACTGTTTGCACCAACTCTCTGGTGATCTTCTTTTTCTCCTTATCAGACAAAGGCACGTACCATTTTTGAAGCCTGAGCTTGCCTTGTCGACTGAATAGAAGCATGAACTGCATCTGAAATGAAGAGATGAAACAAAACAGAGCTGTGAAGCACAATGAAAGATGAGAGGAAGGAGTGGGTGTTGAAGAGGGGGAATCAAAATCACCCGCAGAAACAGACAAAAGCATGCAAAATAACACAACTAATCACTTTTCATTTGATTGTATGGAGACTGACTCATCATGACAAGTTATCTAAGACAAAATGTAAAAAAAAAATATATATATATTATTGCAAGACGTGTGAGTTGCTTAAGAAATTGAGGTCATTCAAAGTCAGGAAGTTGATTTGAGGCACACACAGTCTTTTTGTTCTAATTTAATCTGGTGCATATACCAACATAAATAAGTTATTTTCATGGTTTGCTGCCATGTCTGACATTTGTTATGGATAAACATCGAACTATTTCATATGAGGTCCAAATTCAGCCTCAGTAGTTAACAACACACAACCTATGGTACGTTCTGATTTCGCAATGCGTAGTAAAAGATAACACCAATCTTTTTTTAAAGAAGCGAGTTTAAAAAAAAGGTTAGTTCCCTACATTAGCCCACAGACATGACTAAAACCATCATCTCTCCTAACGTTATCATATCAACACAACCAAACGGAAGTACCCTTAACACCGTTATTTCAGCCGCTAGCATTAGCTTACCCAACCACCGCCTATCCTGCTTTTTACTAAAACAATAGACCAAGCCTTAAAGTACATTTTAATGTAAAACACAGCACCATATATATATTAAACTACTTACCTTGTATAATAACACTGTAATCTCCACTCACTTAAGAAATGAACCACGCAACACCACCCTGAAACACAGCCAGTTAGCATCAAGCATCTGATTGGTCAATCAACCAAATATGACGTACTTCATTGGATAACAGTTTTTTGACAAACCCGCCTTTTTTGACGCTTTAACCGGATTTAATGAATGCGAGTGGCTTAAATTCACGACAATCAAAAGACACCGAGATCGGTTGGTCCTGCCCACTCAAAAATCACCCTCAAGCCTTAAGTAAATGTCTCATAAAAGCATAATATAGTCTCCAAAAAGATAACAAGGAAGAGACACAACAGAAGGTTATATAGAAATATTTATCTAAAGGTCAATATTCCTTTTAAGTTAACTAGTATGGCTGCTTGCAATGCGTTCTAAAATAATACAAGGAAAACAATAGAGGTGAAAATAAACCAAAAATGATGCTGCTATCGTAACATACAGTATGACTGAAAAAGAGATCGTCATGAATGAACCTTATTACTGAACAATGTCTTAGGAAACTGTACCAGAGACATGAAATCTATGAAGGAAACCCAACAATAGGATTTTGTTGCGATATGGGCCTAAATGTTTGAATATCTGTGGGTTTCACCTGGGGGAGAAGGAAAATACTAATTATATTGTTGTTGTTAGGGGTTTGGATTTTTTGTTTGATGTTTGTTTTGGGATAATCATTGTTTTGGTAGGACTATGATTGATTTATAGTACTGTAACTTGGAGTAATGTCAGGAGGCTGAAAGTTGCTGTATATGATTTAGAGAAAAGGGGTGGGATTAAATAAGTTTTAACGTCTTCCCACTCCCTTTCAGGTGTGTAAGTAACACTTAAATTGTATTAAGTATTTCTTTTGCATAACATTTTGTACACATTTCTTTTTATGTTTTGTTTTTCTGGTGATGATTTTGCTTAGGGCATTAGCTTTTGTTGGTGTTGTCATTTTTTGTATCATTCATTCATTCATTCATTCATTCATTCATTCATTCATTATCCCCATCTCACCTTCTGAATTAGACTTGCATCTCATAACAAGTACATCTCCAACTGACCCTTCAAGTGCATATACAGAGCACAGATTTATTTAAACATAAGTGAGATGTGATGTGGATTAATGCTGTACATAGTAGGCTAATCACTGAAGTCACCACTGCCTACATTTAAGAGGTGATTGTGATGGTTTCGCAATAGGCATGGGAGATGTCTAAGAGCCAATGAAAGGTTTTTAGATAAGGCCATAACAGACCTGTGGATTACAGTAATCCTATCCTCTAGCATTTGGTATCACACACATTGCATTCCAGCACAACCGAAGACGAAGATGGAGGTCACTACTCGAGCTACTGTGCTGTTCCTCCTGCTTCTGTCTCTGGGTGAGTCGCCATTTAGGGGATATCATGAAATCACAATACACTCCACCTGCTTAAAACACCAAATACACACTCCCTCTGTTCCACAGCTTGACCTTTTGTCACAATCCCACTATTAAACTAGATAGATATAACACTTTTGTTTGTATTTTTTTCCTACATAGCTCCTAGTTGTTATTATAGTTGTTATTTTACAAAAGTGTTTTTAACATGTCTAATGTTTAACTTCTGTTGATGTTGTGCAGCCCTGCTTACTGTTCACACACAAGAGGTAAGAGTCTAATTTTACAGTCCTGCACTTATGTACAAATGCGGCATGCTTCTGGTTATTTTCAGTTTATTTGCAAATAATGTGCATGCGCAGTGTTTCTATTTTAATCCAATTTATACCTTTACTCAGCTACATCTTAGAAACAAATATTGCACTTTTTAACCCTCCTCTATTTATCTTTGGTTTCTTTTCAGGCTATAAGTTTTCCTTAAGGTTTAAGAAGATTCTCTGGCTAGAGAAAAAAAAATCCATATTAAATAAGTAATAGATTGTCACAAAACTGAAAACAGGCCTGTTTTTCTGAAAAGTTGACTTATTAAAGATATACAGCTCTCATCAAACGACAATGCTAGAAATATATAATGATCTTTAGAAATACAATATGTTGCTGGCAATTAAGCCAAGGAGAGCATATAAATTAAGTCAAATGAGCATAATCTAGAGCATAAAAATGCACATCAGTGTAGCAGCAATATCATAAAAACATCATATGTGATAGTGAAACACTGCCAGGGACTGGTTTCCTGCACAATGAGTATTGTGACTGTTCTTGATTTAAGTATATTTTGTTGATAACACTGACAAAGGTTTAGTTTTTGGATGCAGAACCTGTGGAATATTTACACAGTGTAGTGGCAGGTTAAGGATCACCCCTGGCTTTGAAAGTGAACTCTGCATTAATTACTTCCTGTGTGTCCTCCAGGAGGAGGAGGTTGTCCAAGATGAGGAGCTGCAGGTGGAGGACCAGGAGGTCGAAACATGGACGAAAAACATGAAAGCCTGTACCTGTGACTGTGAATCTGGTGATTCACCTACACGAACCCCTGCTATCCTTCCACCTGTCGCCCCAACGTCACTGCCACGAGCTCAGAGTTACCTTCTGAAGTGTATGCCAGGTGAGGTGCTTGACTTTGACTTTTGACCTTCACACCGATCTGATTCCTTCAATTGTTACAGAAGTTCTAACCTGAGGTTTTTTGTGCCAAATGGAAGATACAATTCTGTATTGTGAAGAACATCACACACATAAACATTAATGACAGGTAGAAATCTTACCTGGGTATTTTGTTGGCACTTGTGCTCAACAGGGAGCCCCAGATGGTACAGTAGCTCACACAGATGATCATAACTGACAGTGTCCTCATCTGACCTCAGCCTGGTCTCATTTCTGTGTCTGAACCTTTACAGAGGTGCACAGTCACCTACTATGATGATTATGATATGCTGTTTTTCTGATTTAGACCACAGGTCTTCATATATTTGGGGGGAAGGAAAAACAAACTGTGAGGAAGTATAGTACACTGAATAGTACACGACCAAGGCTGTTCAATAATCTCATTACCTGTACAGGGATATGACGAGCAGATTAGGCAGCCCAAAATAGGTCATGCCCTTCACCTAGTAGCATGGTACTGGCAAAGCAGCCCACATCAGATGATGCCCTGATCGTCACCCACCTCATGCAAACTTGTAGAAAAAGATGATTTAAGTACATCTGTTAGGCTGATTTATAAAACTCATTAGTGAATAATTCAGTTTTTCTCCAGAAAGGCAACAACTTTGTTTTGATTTAATAAAAGTTAAAACAAGTTGTGGACATTTGTCACAAATGTGGATCATAAAACCTGTCATTAGTTTGGTTACAGCACTCCAAGTGATATCAGGCCTTTTATTTTAGAATAAAAGAGTCTTATTATCATATTTAATAAGACATCTTAGCCAAAACATTAAAACAAATACCTCCACAGAATGCCCCTACCACAGACCCCTGGGCTTTGAAGCTGGATCTGTTACATCAGAACAGATCAGCTGTTCTAATCAGGACCAGTACACCGGCTGGTACTCCTCATGGGTCCCCAACAAGGCTCGCCTTAACAACCAAGGCTTTGGGTAGGTCTCGAAAATGCACACACTAACAAGCACCCAGTACCATTGCTTATGTTAAAGTTCTACAAAAACATCTGCATTGATTGTTGTTAGATGTGCATGGCTCTCCAAATTCAATGACCAGTTCCAGTGGATCCAGATTGACTTGAAGGAGGTGGCTATAGTGTCTGGCATCCTGACCCAGGGACGCTGCGACGCTGATGAGTGGATTACAAAGTACAGCATTAAGTACCGGACTGACGACAGTCTTAACTGGATCTATTACAAAGACCAAACAGGAAACAACAGGGTAAGAACAGATTTAATGGCAAGACTGCATTTTATTTATTTAGTTTTATTCAGCTTTATGCCATCAACAATGTTAAAAAACACAGGTTAGGACTTTTTCTGGAATGAAAGACCAGTTTTGTTACATACTATAGTAGTACCATAGTAACTCACTTAGTGGAGCATATACTGAGGCCTTATGACAGTAACTCTGATGGGATTCTGGTGCAGACCAACTGTTATGTCAACAAATGACAGGGTTTGATTATGTCAATCTGCTAAGAAGCTAAAGTGAGCAGACTCAATACCTACTTTTGTTCAGCAGCTCAAGGTTAATCTGTGGTTTTTGGCAATCATCCAAAGACCAGCCAAAGGCGAACAGAAAGCGATCACATACTGACATTCCTCCTGCTGTTCAGTGGACATCTGCAATGCTGACATTTAATCTTGTGCATATACACAGTTGCCCATAAAGTTGCATTAATGTTGTTTTAAGACACATTCCTCTTTTTATTCCTACTTATACGTGTCAGAAATCACCTTTGACCCGGTACAATGATCACATACTCAGTCCCAGTTACACTTTATCTATCAAGACTAAATCACATTGTCACAATCCTTTCATGAGAAGAGGTAAAAATACTTTATTACAATGTTATGGGCAACAGTGTATATATGAGACAGCCACAAGAAACCAATTCCTATGAACGTGTAACATAAATATCTTACTAAAGTCCCTTTGCAGTGTTGTTTAGCCAGCATTAAATGAACTTCAGTGATGTGACCATGTTGAGACGCTTGTGTTTCACTGTATATAAAAATGAGTTGCCTGAAGAACGCCTCTCCTGTATTAATGATACTAATCTAATTGTTTGCCCTTCACCCTGTTCCAGGTGTTCTATGGGAACTCTGATCGCTCCTCCACGGTGCAGAACCTACTGCGACCACCTATCGTGGCTCGTTACATCCGCCTGCTGCCACTGGGCTGGCACACCCGCATCGCCATGAGGCTGGAGCTGCTGATGTGCATGAACAAGTGCATCTCAATAGGCTGAGGAGGACTTTGGCCTTCTGACCTGCCAATTGCCAAAAGGTGGACACCAGTTCAGCACAGGGACAATCATTATGTTACTTTCCAATAACCTTTAACATGGCTGTTTTTCTTGGCAAATTAAATGAAGTCTGGGCAGGTGAAGGTGTTTGGTGTTATTTCATACATGCATGTCTGTATGCAGTACTGTGCAGAAGATTTAGACCACATTTAGCTCTGTTGTTTTTGCAGGGTTGTGATGCGATACATTAATATACATTAAATAAGTACATAGTATTAAAAACACACCAGGCTTTTACAGGAAAAAGGCAGTATTTAGTGTGACCTCATTAAGCCCAAACGAGAATCATTTCACATGAAAACTGGTGCAAAATACAAGTAGATTTGCCTGTAAATCACATATTTTCTCAAAAAAGTTACATGCTGAGAGCAAACACGGTCACACTGAATACTTGCCACAGAAGTCTGTAGAAAAAGTTTGTCCTTGAAATGTTTGTTTTTAATACTAGTTACATATTTCCTGTATATCACGGTTGTACCTCAATACAGACTGACGAATGAATACTGTATGTATAGTCATAAAACCATGCACAAACAACAAACCGAATGGTGGTCTAACACGTTTGCACAACACTGCAGTTGTTTTAACAATTAAAAATAACATTAGATACCTTTTTAAATGCAAATGAGGGTTTTTGAAGGGAAAAATAACATTAATTAGATATATTATCCAACCAAATCCTAAATAAACACATACATAACTGTGTAAAAAGATTTTACAAGCGAAGCATCAAATCAAAGGAGTTGGTTTTATTTGAGATTCACTGTTACATATGTAAACATGAATATTCTAAAATTGTTAAGCATTCATCTGTGGGTTTATGTTCTCATGTAAATGCTCTGTGGAAAAAAAAGCAGATAAACACTGACTATGCTACTAATTTGTGTCTGTAATAAAAGCACAAACTTAATACTTGATTTCATTTAAACAGCTGATAAACATCTTCTGTTATAAATATTACCAAACAAGTAGTCACACATCAGTATTAATATAATACACGGTGCTCCTTCAGCAAAACAAGAATCCAAAGAGAGAAGAGATGTATTGTGTCAAGTACAGAGTGTGCACAGTCCTTACAGATGCACAAATACACAATACAATACAGTCATGGCTGGACTCAGTGTGTACCTGCGGCTCTGTGTTTCAACCTTCACACACTGTGCACATGATAAAGAGGAGGTGAGGAAGAATTTACAGAGTCATAGCAATATTGCTGCCCCACACAGATTCAAAGTGCAACATTAAAGAAAAAAAAAAAGGGATTCAGTTCTGCCAAGCTACTTTCATGGCACTTTTTCTCATGTGGGAAACAGTGTTACAGTACAGATCTTCGGCAAAACACTGTGGTTCCACGATAACATTTCTTAAAACCTCGTCCCAAGCAGCTCCACTGGTTCAAAATGCACTGGTACACCCAGAATGGCTTTTGTCTTCTTCTAACTGCTGTAAAAATGATTAAGGTTAAGGAAAGAAAGCAATAAATAACATCCTTACAGCAGCCAAAAAGAATGTAATATTTGTAAATGTATTCGTACATTTCTTTAACTTATTAAACGAGTGGAGCCACTTGGAAGCAGCTTTTTGTGAAATCATTAATCCTGTTTGTAAGGGAAGTTATCAGGCAGACTCAAATCCCTAAATATCAACTTCAGATGTTCTTTGCCATAAACTAAACCCTTAAAGTTTACTCAAAGCTGTGCAAAGTATCAAGGTGTTACCGCTGTAGGATTGATCTATTTTACATGTAATATATAACATTTAATGTTTCAGTTATACTGTTAGTTCCATTGGAAATGACAGAAATGTGACCATAGATTTAATATCTGTATTACACTATGAAGATAATACTGTGTGTTATTAGTCAGTGCCGAGACGTTAGTACATGTAATCTAGAACAGTAAGTGCATTGCTTCGTTATATCCTACAGAGGGCGATGTAGGTTAGGGTTTCTGTCAGTTTATGGCACCATAGTCTCTAAAATGGCTGCATTTCAAAAAGACATAAAAATCTAAATATACTAAAAAAATCCCCCAAAAAACAGAAGTCTCATATATAAGCTTTTTAGATTGTCAGATTAATTGCACTACAGCGATACTTTTAAGATTTCTTTGACTTATTTGTGCGACATACAGTGTACTTCAGCAGCATCTGTAACCTGTATGACAGAGCACATCCAAAGGCAAAACAGCTTGGACAAGAGTTGCAATCCTGGGTGAGATGAACACAAAGTTACTGACATTACCGACCTCTATAGTAACAACTGATAAAACTTGATTCATTTAGAATGCCTTAGATAGTCTAAAGGAAATACTACGCAGTAAAATGTACTATATTTCTATTCATTAGAAACAAAAATACTTACACTTAAAATCTACACTTCATCTATCCATTTATATATATTTAATTTGAATATATTTACTATATAGTACAAATTATAATCAGAATTACATAAGTAGTAATATAAAGTCTATCAACCATGGAAGCTTTAAAAAAATTAAGACATAAAAAGGCCTATGCTTTTGGCCTGTTTGCAAGCAGTGTTTAAAACTTAAGGTTTGGTATCTGTGTGTTTGTGTGTGTGTTTGTGTATTCAGCAGGTGTAGGGTTACATAAGGAAGGTGTAGGAGCAACAGAGGGGAAAGTCTGAAGTAGAGCAGAGATTGGCGGGGGGGGGGGCATCACAGAGCCGTCTCTTTCAGGTCGTTTAGGTTTGGCATCCGAGACCGGGACGGCCGTCCGAAGCCGTGCCCGTTCTGACCTCCCTTGATGCTCATTTGCTCCGGGTAGGGGTTGCCTTCAGGGCGGCCTAAGGCGGACGTGTGCCAGCCAGACTCCAGCTGAGCGGGCATCGGGTAGGCAGACTGGCGGCTCTTCAGTTGGGGCGTACTGACCCCTGAGTGACCCCGGCTTTCAGTGAAACCACCTTGAGCAGAGTTTGGATTGGGCAGTGGCTGGTAGCGCATGTCAGAGGGCGGAGTCTGGTTGGACGATGAGGATGAAAGGTGCAGGAGTTTGCGCAGTGACTTTAGTGGTTGACTCTGAAAGGACATTACACACGGACCAAAACATTATGTAACTACATCGAATGGGATTACATTAACTCCAATACTGCTTTAGTTACTAGTTAATGCAAAAACAGAACCTTAACTATGGTGGCTACAAATAAAAGATGGAAAACCTCCTTTAGAACTGGTATTAGATTCCTCATCTTTTGGGATTTTTGGTTAAGGGGATAATAATTCTATCTTGCCTTTGAGTACTAAAGCAAACTGGAGCTCAATGAGCCTGTGTCCTGTTTAGGGACCAATAGGACACAGTATAATTTTCTGTTAAGGAAAAATGCATACATTGGGAAAGGATTTGGACCCCGTATCTGAGTGTTTTACCATAATTTGACTGTAATGATCAATCTCTGGCCTTTATTATTTTGTTGTGCATTTCATAAGCCTCATAGCATAATGACCTAAGCCATATTCTAGGGCAGATCGTGATATCTACGTAATTGAATTCTCCTAACACTGTTGCTTCATTTTATGCACAATTTGGCCAAAAATATGACTAATGACTAAAAATATGGTAATTATGCTATGAGGCTAATGAGTCATTTTAGTTGATTTACTTTACAACTAAAGAAAGACTAAAGGTAATTGTTATATTTAGGAGTCATCAGCTGTCCTCTCAGATGCTGTCAGCTCTATTTTATAAACCCCCTTGTCTTCTCCATCTTGATTTCAATTAATACGTACATGTATTTTCATCCACACCCTCTGATGCCAGCAAACTAAAACTCCCCTCTTTCAGAATAACTGAATGCTTTCTTGCGCTTCAGTGATAGAAATAATGCACTTCTTAGCTCCTTCCATCATCAGCTCTGGAAAAAACAATGCATTTAATTCCCTCTTTCAACTTGCCAAATTGGCAAGTGAGTTTTGTAGATTTACTAGGACATGGCATGTTACTTGCCCCAGGCGACATGTAATCCTCATTACTGAGCCCTGGTTTGTTGAGCTACTGCAGAAATGAGGTAGAGGAACATAGTGAACTCTATAGAAGAATCCCACTCCTATAGAAATAAACTGCTCATTTAGAAATAAATACCCTAAATTATCCACATTTAACCTTTATTTTTAACATTTCATTTAATCTTTTGGCTGTGAAGATCTGCAATTAATTTTATAATAATTTCAGCACGTTTCAAGTATTTTCCATGTTTGAGGTCTGGACTCTGAGAGGGGATACTGTCTCTTTGTTACTGTGTAATTATGACAAGATGAGACATAATTTCTCAATATTTTTAGATTGCTTACAAACCGAACAAACAATTAATTAATGGGGAATATAATCAGCTGCTATATTCCATAATGAAAGTGATCATTCCTTGCAATACTAAACAATAGTTCAAAATAAGGATGGTATATATAGCAGGAAAACCATTGTACTACTCAGTTACTACTTGTACTTCTTGTACTTTGAGCACAACAAATGAAAGCTAATGTGCAATTTTTACCGGAGAGTGTGAGTCAGACAGTTTCTCTGGTGGCCAGTCCTTGTCCCTGTCACGGTCTTGGTCGCGGTCTCGGCTCTTGTCACGTGACCTGTGGCGGCTGCTCTGATGGCCAGATGACCTAGAGCCCTTCTGAAGGACTGTATCCACGCCTTCACTGGGAACCTGGTATGTGTTGAAAATAGGTTTTACTCCATATTCAGTCTTATAGCTTCAGACTTATGACCAGCATAGATCCACGCAATATAAAGGACAACAAAACATTTGCTTTGTGTAGTTTTGTTTAGGTGAAAATGCACTACACTAGACAAATATTACACAAAGTCTTTAGTTGTCCTTGTTCGTATGGAGCTATAACTGTCATAAGTTTCTTTTCTCCTTTTTAAACTGGCATATGTGTAATGTTTGTTTCAGAGTGTATTGGAAATTTTATAAATATTACAAACTTGACATGCATCTAGGGTGAGACAGAAACATTTATTGAGCTGAGGTGAAAGAGAGGAAACCACCTCATGATTCTAAGTGATAGATAAAGCGTTTTAAGTGATATCAGCCGATTAGCCAGTCCATGAGATTTTTAAAGTCTTGGTATCTACTCTTCATGCAGCACGCACTATTTTCCACTGAGTCTGAGTCTGACTGCCTGATTTCTTCTAACCAGATTGTGTTTATTTGTGCTCTGTCATCAGCAGTAACCCCCTCTCTGAATCTGAACAAACTGTCATGTATAAATAAAAAATGTGAAGGGAAGAAAGAGTCCCAAACACCTGTTTCATGCTAAAACATTACTGCCACTGAGATGACAGACAGTGGAACATCACAACAAAATGTGGTCAATTTTATATTTAGCAAAGATTTTGTCACTCCGTGCCTCATTTGTCCAGATCAAGCCGCTGAAGTGAATATTTCTGTGTGATACAAAGCAGTAAAACTCTGTGTGACAGTAACCAGGCAGAAAGACAACAGACTTCCAAAACCCTCAGGTGCTTCAGCAAAGCCTTAGTGCTCTCACTCATCATCAGCTCATAACCAGAGACATGCTGTTAGGACTAAAATCACTGGCAACTGATACGAATCAGATGGACTGAACAGAAAAAAAGACCAACCAGATCCAAAGATTGAAGTTCATACAGATTTTTGAACACATCTGCTTTTCATTGAATAAAAAAATCTAAGCTTACAATAAATGAGCAATATCCATCAATAGTATTACCCATTTGTGGGTGTCACTCTATTGGACTAAGAATCATTCACATGATACACTTGTATGTATGGATCTGGCTAGTTTACACTATCAATTGATAATAACATAAAATCAACACATTTTGTCCCATAAAACACAAAATACACTGAAAATAAACCAAATGTGATTTGATTTGAGGCTGTTGATGCATACATGCATGGGTGGTGTGGAGATGAATAAGAAAAAACAACATGTACCATGGGAGAGGACACTACAGGAAGGACTCTCACAGAGGAACTACGCTTTATATTATTCTTTGGGCTAAATAGAGGGAAAAGACATTTCTTGATGACAGGAGGTCTTCCCTCGGGGACGTCCATCTGCAATACAGAGGCACATGACCGATGGCACAGGGAAACATGACGCACATGACATTAACAACAAGGAAAAGTGATTTGATCTCTTAGTCAAGGTGCTAACAAGGGCAGAGCATTAAACATCTGAAAGCAGAGGAAGATTTATGTAGACACACAGCTTCACAAGCAAGGTACTGACATCAAAACACATATATGCATGAAACAGTGCATCCAGACAAGGCGGAAAAATGACCTCAATAATGTTTGAGTCACCGAGTGAAAGTGACTTGACATACAGTACCAACTCACCAGTTGGGATTTTTTCTTTTTCTTCTTTATTGCTCTGAAGAAACCCTGCTTCTCCTTTTCTTTGGATGGCTCAGAGGGGTTTAAAACTACAGTGTCTGGACCAGTCCTGAACATATGGAGAAGGGCAATTAACACGTTTCTAACAACAATGCACTCAATTGCCCAGTAGTGTAATGATTTCCTGAATGTATTGCCTAAAAATGTAGTAAAATTAAACTTGATTGAAAATGTAATAAAAAGGCTTGGCTAATATTGTAATAACATTTAAATCCAGTACTGTAATACCTTACTACAGTACAATCTATTTTTAAAACAACAACTTAGGAAGTGACAACGTAGAACTATTACATTGATTTTCAGTCTTGTGTTCTATGTCTTAAGAATTTAAGAATGCCATAAACATAGAGTGACTATTGAGTTAAAATGCAGAATACAGTCATATGTACAAGTGTAGAAACCCAGACATATGCAGCATCCTGGTCTTACTGCATTACAAATTTGATAAATCTTACATTTCTAAGGAAATGGACACTTTTTTAGTCCATTAAATCATCTATTAACATTATTTCATCAGCCTCAGAAGAAAGACCTATCAGAAATGTATTATGCTATTGATAAATGTGTTCCCATAATATTAGTCAGGACATTTAATCACATTATTAATCAAGTTACTACGATAATCAGTGTAGATTCTATTACATTTTCAGGCATTAGGAAATTATGACATCAGTGGGTGTTGCGTAATATTTCTAAACTCCCAATAAGACCAGACCTGACAACATCTGCTGGATAATGGCAGTTCTTAATGTAGGACAGACCAGCTTGGTGGTTCTATCAGATTCATGTGCTGACATCATGTAAGCTGTGGAGGACAGTCTGCGATAAACAATGGTGAACTGTGCTCTGCTGTTGTTACAAGAGATAATTACCAGGGGTCAAAGGCCGGCTGACGTTTGGAGTGGTTCGTCAAACCGCTGCCTTCCCCTGCCATGCCCGAACCTCGGCTCTGACCCCTGCTGTCATGGAAGGAGTTGTCTGGCCGAGGAGAAGGGACTATTCAATAAAACACACAAAAGAGGTTCTTTCACCTTTTCGTACACATGGAAAAAAAAAACTAATTTCGATTTGCCATAGATCTGTGCTTTTGTGAATGAGCAGCTCACAAAAAAACCTTTGAGTATGAGTAGAAAAACAACCTAATATAAAGGGAAAAGCTGTATTTTTTCACTGTTTTCTTTTCTTTCTGTCTCTATAGGAAGACGTTACCGGTCTCTATGTCTATGCTAACAGTGTTGTTCATGTGGTATAATTTTGTGGCTGTAGAGGAGCAGAGGAAAGGAACTGAAGAACCTAAGAGCAAGCATTAGGATTTTTGCAGGGTATCCAACTTGAAACCTCTATCTACAAATCGATATATTGTGGCTGTTATCATGGATGATGAGCTTAAAAGGATGAAACATGTTGGAAAATATCACAAGTTTGGCAACACTTCAGTCAAACCTGACATCTCTTACAGCATTACATCTATGAAACGCTTATTCTGAACATAGCTTATGATTTCATACAAACAGGTTAACCCTTGTGTATTCCTTGGGGTTAATTTGACCCCATTCCACTGCCTTCGTCTATAGGATGTGGATGCGGAAGGCAATGGAAGAGTTAAAGTAGAAGTCAGCAATGGAAACATCATTCTACTTGTTAAAGCTGCTCAATAAAATTCTAAAAAACCTTGAATTTTAGCATCCCCTAGTGACAATCTCACAAACTACTCTGGTACAATGCAGTGTGTGTTGGTTTTTATGCATTTTATGTTAAGGAAAAAAAGGCTGATAATTTGCTATTTTCAGGTCTTCAAATATTGGCAGTGGTATGGTCTTTAATTTCCAGGAATACTGACGTTATAAGCTCCTTTAAATGTTACACCTACAGTGGTCTCTTTAAGTGAACAAGCAAAGCCACAGGCAGAGACTAAACCAACCTCTGTAGAAGCTGCCCACCCTCCTCGGCATCGACTCGCTGTAGATGTTGCGGTTCTCTTTTGAAGACCCCCCATCTTCTGCTTGCTGGTCATGATATAAGCCAACCTAGGCCGCAACACATACTAGTCATGTGAGAAACTGAGAGGTGAAATGCTGAGCTGATATTTTCATTTTACCTTAACAAAGCCAAAAACGATAGAGGGAGTGTATTGACTTGCAAACAGCTATAAATTGTAATCCTTATTGAAATCTCCTCCAGTGACAAGCTTGACTGTGCTATCATAAGTAGTCACATGAGAGGGAAGCAAAGCACACAGAGAAAATGAAGAGGCATCTGATGCAAAGAGACAGAGAGAGAGGGAGAGAAAGAGAGAGAGCAGTTCATGACAGCAG
>JAPTGW010340292.1:0-11690 GCA_029814545.1 Apogonichthyoides opercularis
GAAAGGGACAAAAGAGGTGAAAGTGAAAAAGACTCCTCCTAACAAAAGACATCATAATTGATTGTAAATTGAGAGACATCTCTCAGTTGACAGCAGCACCTTCTCACTCTCTTTTTCTCCCTTTCTGTGCCTTTTCTGCCTCCATGGTACTCTCTTTCATAGAGACAAATTTAGTTAGAAACTACAGCGGCATTCCGCCTCTGCCAAGGCCAACAGTCTGCTCTTCTTGAACCACAATATTATTCTATGACAAACAATTCACACATTACGAGCTATGTTTTCCTGCTTTTTGTCTGTTCTGCCAGTGTTTTGTTCAGTTATAAGTATGCCCTACCATTCCAATTAATTTTAGAAATTTGTGCAGTAATTTGTGTGAAATTGTTGATCACATGACATCCTTAGTGGAGGTGTGAAAAAAGGGAATTTTTCTGAACACTAACAGTTGTGCCCCCTAGTAAAGCATTCAACATAACATCCTAAAATTTGCTCGTGTGCTGTCAGGAGTTTCATTACTGTGCACCTCATTGTAACTGTTCAAAAACAAAAAGTTTGTGAAATGTTGCACACACCTGTCTGTACCTTTTTTAGAAGTACAGAAAATATAAGGGAAACAACCAGAAGGACTTAGGTCAAAGTAAGATGGAACTGAAAAAGAATAAGCAGGCTCTTTACAACAATCCCCAAGGTAAATAAAGGTTAGGAAAAATGGAGGAGGATGGAAAGCAGAGACGGAGAGATTGATAGACTGCAGAGATCTAAGGAGGCAGTGAAACAAACGAGCATTGCAACAGGTTGGAATTAGATCAACACTATCAAGCAGGCCAGATACAAGCTCTGATATCTGGGAGAGATGGATGAGGCGTGTGTGTGTGTCTGTGGGTGCAGGAATGGAGGAAGTGTCTGTGTATGCGTGTGCTGTTAATCTATTTATTTACCTGTCATTGGCTGCGATAATGGTTTTCATCCCTTCCCTCTCTGTCTCTCTGTCTCAGTCTATCTGGTGATGGGGGATTGGGTTTCGTGTGTCGCTTGATAATCAAACCTGTATTTTCTCATCAAACTCTAATCAGACCAATTACACGCGTGACGGAGAGCGTGGGCAGGTTGATGTAGGGAAAAGATAAGGACACACAAACACAGACGCACACACTTTGGGATTAAGCGCTCTGTCTTGGGGTATCTGCATCTCTTATCGGGGACAACCATCCCTGACATGACCTGTCATCAGTCATGCCAAAGGTGTCTCTCATGCACAAACACACATGAACACATACACACATGGATCATGCATGTGATACACCATATACCAAATAAAACCAGCATCAGAAAAAAGAAACCAGTCTTCTCCCGTCAGCTATATTTGCTATATTGCTTTCCTTTTAAAAAACTCTTTCTTCCCTGTAATGATAGCCAATGTGACTTTCTTTAACATTGTGTTCTTTTATTGCAGGCGTATGATGGCTTTGCCAGTTTGGGCATCTCTCGTCTCTTGGAACCATCCGATATGGTGCTGTTGGCTATTCCAGACAAGCTCACGGTAATGACCTATCTGTACCAGATCCGGGCCCACTTCTCTGGTGAGGAGCTCAATGTTGTGCAGATAGAAGAAAACAGCAGTCGTAGCACCTACAAGGTGGGTGACTTTGAAACCGATACCAACGCCTCCATAGGTCAGGACAAATTCTATGCTGAACTGAA
Organism: Apogonichthyoides opercularis; assembly: GCA_029814545.1. NCBI lineage: Eukaryota > Metazoa > Chordata > Actinopteri > Kurtiformes > Apogonidae > Apogonichthyoides > Apogonichthyoides opercularis. Next base: position 1,699 of record JAPTGW010340292.1, read on the forward strand.
TGACGTGCAGCACCGCCAGGCTAACTCTCAACCTGTTACATCTTCTGGTGATGTTAACGCTGAGTCAAATGGCAGTAAAGCAGAAGAAGAAGAGGCGATGGAGCAAAGTTGGAAGGCTGAAACAGGAGTAGTTTCCGCCACCTCGCAAACAGCAGGACCATTGTCATCTCCTGTCCCGTCGCCACGTACGGCATTATCCACCTCAGTGACAGACTCAACTGGTAGACCGGCTCTTGGGTCCAATATGACACCATTAGGCTCTGAGGACAGAGGGAAGTTTCTCAAAGCTGACACTTTGGACCTAAGTGAGTTACCACAGAGGGTGGAGAGAGCAATGGAAAAGGAAAGACAGCAGAAGGATGAGGAGAGGGGGGAGGCTGGAGCAGAGCCAGGCTCCCCCACCAGAAGAGGGGCTTCCCCATCATCATCGTCACCCCACCAGAAACTGGGCTTCTCCTATAACAGGGATGCTGACCTCATTAAGAAGAAGAGGGCCAGCCTGCGTCACTCTGAGTCGGAGCCCTCGACAGACACCAGCTCCCCTTCAGTTAACCACACAGACACGACCCCCAAACAGGTAAAACACCCATGTGAATAAAGGCACACATGGAAATGCAAAAGAGGAAAATGTACTACTTTTTCAGGTTGTTACTTCACCTGAATAGTTTGACATCTTGTAGTAATATGTTCACAGTTACAGCAAAAACAAAACTGTAGAAAAATGGATGGAACTACAAGAGATGATGGTTAAACCTTACCTTACTGAAACACTGACTATGCTCCTCTGTTTTTTGGTAAATGTTTAACAAAGCAGTAATCTCACAAAATTGTACACAGTCTCTAACCTCCGAATTACTGTGAGCAATGAACACTAATTCTCATCCCATTGGTTATGTCAGATATTAAGATTCTAAAAGCATTCGCCTACATATACCTGCTTGGCCCTTAAATGGATTGTTAGGTTTTTATCCTTGCAGCCTCGCTTTTCCTGAAACTTTCACCGCTCCACCAGTCAAAAGACAGAGGATGCAGTGAACATTCATTCCCTCCTGGCATTCACTAAGCTTCAAATCCTGACCACGTTGATGCCATTGCAGAGATGACCGAACTGAAATTTTCCCGTTCTGCATTAGATCTTGTCGAAGCCTGTCTCCCTGCCGAAAAACCAGACACATCAAGGCCGGGCCCTTAACATGTGGCGACTATAGACAGCACCCAGGAGAACCCCCTGCTTTGACATTTCATTATATTTTTCATTATATTTCTCATCCCTTCAGTTGATGGCAGTTGGTGTCGTGACTACTCAGGCATGGCGACGCTTTGCGCACAGCACACCTCATCTCTTCTCACACACTCACTGGCACGCACCTGTATCCGTGTGCGGACAAGCTGACACACTCGCACACTCCTAACCACGTTGGTTAACCCCAGATTACAGCTTCCTGTTTACAAGTCGAAAGGTCATAGGAAAGGCGGGGGGCAGCAGGGGGGTTATGACTGCTATGACACCCCATTTTGATCTGGTGTTATCTAGTAAGCGGGATGCAGCACCCAGGCCAGATTTGACTTGTTAAAAGGATAAACATGGTTCTGGTTTTATAAACAGCTTGCTTATAATATTCCTCAGAGCCAAATGTAAAAGCTCTGTTTCCCCTATTTGCACCGCCTTATAATGCAGCTGGGATTACCTTGCCGATAACATTCTAAGCTAGGTGTGTATGTGTTTTGCTTTCTTGTCAAAGCCGTCATGCTCTCCACACCACTGGACCCAGACAGGGCTTAGACTGGCCCCCATAAGGCTGTGTACAACAGGGGAAATTTGCCCTGCTCCTACTGTACATCCTTCTCTAACTTCAACTGCTCTTTTTTAATCAGTGTACATGCACATAAAATTATAGTCATCACTGATAATAAACTAATAATCCTTGCCATAATAATAAGCCCAGATGAGCTTTCAATGTAGTTAAGATTTTTTTTTAAATTATTTTTTTAAGGAGCCAACACCTGCTCCTGTATCAAGTCCCCCTGCTGAGAAGGTAGGTAACATCAATATAAAATAGTCAATCACTGTTATAGTTTTAAATATTTCCTTTTACTTCTATTCGGATGTCATTATTTCTCTTTTTGTCTCGGCTCCCAGAAAGTACTGTCCCGTCAGGAGGAGCTGAAGGAAAGGGCCAGACTTCTACTAGAACAGGCCCGTAGAGACGCTGCGATGAAGGCCGGCCAGAAGAACTTCCCCAACTCGGCTGTGACTGCACCAGCCAAAGCCACAAGTGTCTCTGATGTAAGTCAGCATGCTGTTTGTGTCAGTGTATCTATTAACACTGGTTAGGAAAAAATAAATCAAACTATACAACACATAAGGTAGGTCAGGTTAACCTTTATCAGTTCTTCTCAGTGCACAACACAAAATCAGAATCACTTTATAACTGAGATGGTTTTTTAGTCTGGAGTTCAGGTGAAGTTGGCTCCCCACACACACCTTCAGCAAAACAATGTAAGAAAGTGAATTTTCAAGCTTTGCAAGTCAGCTGTATTATTTCATGCACTAACATGAGATGTTGATTGAGGAGCTAACAGATGTAACCAGAGGTCTCTGATGCAGAATTAAATTTATTAGATCAAAAAACCTGTTGTGGATGGTTGACACTGAAACATCCTTTTTTGATTCAGACTTTTTTGACGCAGCATTTGCCTTTTCCAGCCACTTGTTTCTATTGCTCCTGGTACATTGAGGCATTTTGTTGCTTCTTCCTATGTAACATAGCATTTACGTGTTGTTTTTTTCTATTACTTTGTGAATGTTACAGTTTTCTCATTGTCCACACATACACACACTCATTCTATTACATTTAGAAATGATTTATTTACTCAATCTGCTTCCATTGCATTTTTTCACATTTATGTTTTTGTCCATACACCAGCTGTTACAGCCTCTGCCTATTAGGATATTTTAAGAGTTTCCAATCTGTTTTTTTTTTTCTTTATGCACAATTACAATGCCCATAAAAACATGTGGATGCATATGCACCTCATGTTACTTTGCTCTATCCAGCAGTGTGTTAAATGTCATCTCCTCAGTTTGGAGAAACTATAAGAATGACCACAGGCCCCTAAACGCTCAAGTACATGAACCGCTTCAACAGTTCCCTTTTTGCTGCTCACTACACTTAGCAACGTGCTGGAAAAGCTTGTCCAATGTGCCTGCCTCTGGGCTGTCAGTTTTCCCCCCCAGTCCCAGTCGTCTGGTGGCCCACTTTGGTGAGCTCCTTAGAAAAGGTCTGTGACTTTTCCTTATTAACTTCTTCTCATACTCTCTTGAGGACTGCTGAACGTCAAACCTCAATATGTCGGTAAGAAAGTCTGCAATATGGATGGACTCCTCCACTCCCTCCTGTGTCTATAAACATTTCTCTTCCTGTCTTTCATTCTGTCTCTTTGGTCAACTTGACTTTGCACGATTTTTATGACATCCAGACCAAATTTGCTGCTCCCTCAAATTTCTCCTAACACCGAGTAAATGTTGTACACAAACACCTGTCAGCAAAAGTACATTCGTGGTAACAGAGGGTGAGAGTCACTGTACCGAAGCAAACTAGACTAGAGAAGACACGAGAGAAATTGCCAGCTCTGAACCAAGCACGCTCCACTGAGCATAATATACTCGGAGGGGAGGGGGGCACTGATGGACCAGGAGCTTCCCTGGGAAAGCACTGTGGTCAAATCTTCAGTGACGTTTCCAAATGGTTTCAGGGAAAGGAAAGGGGGTAAGAAAAAAAAATTCTGTCTTGTGAGAATTGTGACGACAAGGGATTTGAGGGGAAAATGAAATAAATACCTTTTGGTAATGAAATATCTAAAAGGCAGCAGCCGCATGCCCCTGCATTTGCTGCCTGAATCCTTAAAGAGGAATATGCCCTTGAATTAGATGGTTTTTAAAGTGTGTGTGTTTCCATGCCTATGTTCTGTATATAAGTGTGTTGTCTGTGTGTTTATGTCAGTGTGCATGCCACAGGAATAACCATTTCAGCATAATCTGAAAAAAATAAATGAGGACCTTCCAAGGACTGGTGGTGTTGAAAGTCTTTAGAGGAAAAAAGCAAATTAAAAGAGTTTTTCAAAGCTGTTTCAGCACTGATATATTCCTTAGTGGCCAAAAAAAAGGTCCTCTACTGTCCCTTGTTGTGCGGCAAGATGGCTGACTTCACTTAGATTAGCTCCTTAAAGTAGCTAGACCCTCCCCTCTGCTCTCTGCCTGTCTTCCTCTTGCTCTTCTACTGATTTCCTTATTCATTTCCAAGGACAATTGGTTAATAACCCCCCTCACACACAGCTGTATGCATAGGAGGAAGGAGTGAAAGGAGGAGGGGCAAGAAGGGGATATTGAATTGTTTACACTTTTTTTAATAGAAAGCATTGATCAAAGGAATACGACTGGCCTCGAGGCCAATGTGCTGATAATTGTTAGTGATTCAGATTAGATTACTTGATGTCTTGTTTTGATTAGCGTGTATGTGTGTGTCTGTGTTATCAGCTGAAGAGGCCCGAGCCTTTCCCATCAAACTCTCCATTCGTCTAAGTAGGTGCTTTACGGTTTAGCATGCATAAGGTATAATTTAATTCGATTAAAGCTGGCTTCGTTCTTCCGGGGAAGTGGCTAATGTGTGGGCAAGAGCATGATTTAGGCAGAGAAGAGGAGGCGGATACATTAGCTGTTTTGGGGGATATAGTGTTTATAACACAAAAGACAGATCAGTCGGCCTGAGACGGTAATTTGCTTCAAAATCACTAACTTGAAGCAGCGAAAGCCACATTTTTGTGCAGCGGTAGAATAACTGATCAGTCAGGTTAATTAATTGTCAGAGCTCTGATTGTGACAGGAAACCAGCTACCTCTCATAGCTATGTCTAGATTGAAGTAATACATTAAAGCTGTTACTGTTAACCTCAACTTTAATCTTACATGGGTACAAATTCCATGACATCTGGAATTGGAAAACATCACTTTACTTGGCAAGTAATTCTCAGACTTATGACTTTCCTTCATGTCCTTGGCGCTTTTTTGCCAGTATGGTTCTGAAATGGACCTTACATTGCTTTTGTAAAGGTCTTAAAGTAAAAATGTGTTGAAACCTACAAAAACCCTGAATGTCATACTCCTCTACACATTTATAGAAATGACATGCCATGTAATATTTGACTGTTTACCCTTCATTCATTTTACATAACCATGTAATTATCTGGACAGTTGTAGGTGGGGGGGCTTCTGCCCATGCAGGGTAGATGCCACCTGTTCATCGTTGACATATAGAAATTAAAAACCACTCATTCTCACAGTCACATCTATGAGCAATTTAGACAGCCCAATAAACCTCTTAAGGTGCAGTTTTTTGGATGGTGGGAGGAAGACCGAGTACCCAAAGAGAACCACATAGAAATAGAGAGAGAACATACAAACACTTGCTGTGAGGCTGTGCCACTTATGTTTACTAATATTTTCTATATTTCAGCTCATGAGTCTATTGACAGCAGTTAATTCTCTTTCCAGGCGATGAATGAAATATGTAATTAAGCACATTCTCATGCAGAATTCCAGGAAATCAACATAATTTTGCAGAAAGCGTATATCAGTCAATGCATTTGTTTGACGACTCAGTCTCTGTGTGTGTGAGAGAGCATGTGTTTGTAGTCTTGTTCTCTTGACCTATGCTGTCCCTCCTGCCATCCCTAATTGTAGCCCACAGTTACTGGCTCTTTGATCTAAGGTCACAGGTTCAGTGTTCTCCCTTGCTCTCTCCTCTCGGCCTTCTGGAACCCTCTTTCTCTCTGCATCCCACCTCTTCTGTCCATCTATTGTCACGTTGAACTCAGTATTCTTTTTTTCCCCCAACTCTCTTTCTCTTCTCACCTTTCTTTTCTAATTCCCATTGTCTTCTCGAACTGTCCTACACTTGTCTGCCTTTGACGAGCAGCAGTGCTACTAATTGTCCATTACCACCTCATCCTCCTCATAGGTGGCCTTCAGAACCTATCAGTGGTTTCAGTCCAGATGTCTTGTAATGTTAATGTCACTACCCCCTACCCACTCCACAGCCACATGACCTCTCACAAACAATTTCAAAGCTAAGAACGCACACATTTTCTCATTAGACATCCACATCTTTTTCTTCAGGCCTTTTTTTGTACTTTTGGTCTTCCCCGCTCTTATTGCTTTAATAGAGCTGTGTGTGTATGTGTCTGTCTGTGTATATGTGTGTGTATAAGTCTTCTCATCCATTAGCAGATGAGAACAGTAATTTCACACCGGCCTGGCCAGGCTAATTATCAGGACCCACACTAGGTTTTGGAGAACTGTATGTGTGTTTGTCTGTGCATGGACACACAAGCATGTGCTCTTCTGTGTGTGTGTGTGTGTGTGTGTGTGTGTGTGTGTTTCTTTGCATCGTCGCAAAACTGTGAAGCAAAAATCTGTGTCTGCTACATGTGAAAGTGTGGAGCGTTTGTGTAATTTGCTTGCTGTTATGCATTTGTGTGTGTGTGTGTGTGTGAGAGAGACAGTGTGCGTGTGATATGCTTTGGTGAGTGCACGCAAATGCCTCGGTGTTTTCCAGGTAAGAGAGGTCCCCGGCTCACTGACTCGTTGTGATTCCTATAATTGGGTCCCGTTTGATTTTTGCAGACCAGCATCCCAAACGCCTCCTCCCCCTTCTCGTCTCCTCTGTTTCTCCTTGTCCTCTACACAAGTGGAAGGGACTCCTGGGTCTCTGCTGCTGTGACCTGTGGGTGTTGTCATCTACTTCATCAGCTGTCCTTTTGAACCTGAGTCAAGTGCATTCATGCCTGTTTTTTTTCTTTCCTTTAAAAAAAAGTCAGCGGTGGTAGATCCTCTTAAAGCTTTGTATTCTTGAAGTTATGCTGATTTTACCATTAAATGTACAACATAACAGGCTTTACTTATCTAGATTAGTTAGATACTGTAACTATTATCAAAACAAACAACTAAAGCACTGAAAAAGGTTCAATAATTAAGGTTGATGTAAATGAGAGAAAATCAGTAATCTGAGGTGAAGTGGGAAAATTATGTTGAAATAAAGATTAAAGCCTTGTTGTTTTACTTAGTATGTTTTTCAAGGCTGATGTAAGAATGATGGTCTCAAGCAGGTAAAAAGTAGAAAACCACCTCATTGGTCAATATCAACATTAATCAGTAACTGTTTTCACCTACTAGAAATTGAACAGTTGGTGAAATGGTATAAATCAAAGTAATAAATTGATAAATTTGGGAAAGAAGATTACACCAAAGATTTAAAAAAAATAAAATAAAATCTGTGATTCTGCAGTCAGTATCCAGATATTCGCAATTGGACATTTTCAGCGCCAAGTTCTTACAGTTCCAATAGTAGTCGAATATTGTAGTTATGCAAATTGTCTGAATACATTTTTAGTCAAAAACACTTGACTTCCTCTGGTTACAGCTTCTCAAATGTGAAGATTTAATGGTTTTATCATGTCTGGCAGTACAATGAATATCGCCGTGTTTTAGATTGCTGGTTGAATAAAAAAGTAATTTAAATACATAACCTTGAGCTGTGGGGAAGTTGTAACAATCATCACTCTGGTTTCATTACAGTGATGAGATGACTGTCTTTTTGTCATTACTATAACCAGATTTCTGCTAATTTGTTACAACAAATGGCTGTGAATGTGTTCTGACATATAATCCTTTTTAGCTGACATTGGTATCCAGACAGACTCATGGTTAATAGATGTAATCTAATACAGCCACATCCCATAACCATTTGGATGTTACAGCTCCAGAATTTAAATATTCTAATTGCTGAGGAATTCAGGTCTCTTTTGTTAATAAAGGCCACATTTTTCTCCCTTTTAGTTTGACCACTGAAAAGTGTCTTTGCAGCAAATATAGAAAAAAAAAATGTCTATTTTGAAAATGCAAATATCGCCTTGTGCACTTTCCTTTCTTTTCTGCACTTTGTCCTTTACTCTCTTCCTCTGTCCTCTGTCCTTTTCAACTTTCTCCCTGCAGTAATAGTTTTTCTCCAGGTCTCATTTTAATGTGGTTGCTGTCCCTTTATTCTCCCAGCTCTGCTCTTTTTCTTCTTCCTCCTCCTTCGACCCCCCCCCCCCATTTCTTGCTCTCCTCTTCTTGAAGAATTTGCCCCTAATGAAACTAAATAGTTTAGTGGGGAGTTTCTTTGGTGTGTGTGTGTGTGTGTGTGTGTGCACTTGTGTTGGAGTGTGAGGGTATGTGTCGTGGCTGAATTGGCTGAAGCGGAGATCAAAGCTCGGCTCTAAATTGAGTGTGTGGGTCTGTGTGTGTGTGTGTGTGTGTGTGTGTGTTTTAAGGAGCAGGAGAAAGACAGCTCTCTCTCAATTGCATCACAAGAGCTGATCAAGCCATCAGAGAGGAAAGCTGTAATGCATACACAAATACACACCTTGTATATACACATACATTTTTCCTCTTTCCCTCTCAAACACATGAAGTGAGCGCTCACTCTTTTTCACTACAGTCTTACAAATGTAGGAATGTGTTTCTGTACTTTGTCTCTTCACCTGTCTCTCTCTCTTCTGTCTGTCTCCTCTGCCTGCCCAGTCATTGCATACCTCATGTTCACATTTAACCACATAAATTCCACTGTGCAAGTGCTTCATGTCCACTTTGTAGTACTGACCTCAGCCCCCTGCCTCTATATTTCATTCCCTGTTCACACTGCAGTTTGGAAAACCTTTTTCTCTACATTTGAGCCCCTCAATTGTGTTTTATCCCCTAGTATTTGTTTTTTAATACGTGCCTGTATAGGGTAAATAAGTTGGTATAGGGGCAGGAGATTGCAGTCAAAATGGACAAAAAATTTAGTAAAACAAAAGTTGTGAGGAAAGATCTTAAAAAAACAACAACAAATGCATGCAAGAGGTGGAAAATACTGATTCAGTAAAATGTCCATATTAGCATGGACAGGACAATAAAGTCAGTTTGTGTAAATAATATACAGATCATGAGAATTAATTCATAAAAATTAAGACTTCAAGGTTCCAAATGGGTAAAACATAATATTGAACTCTACCACAATTTTTCCATTGATCAACTATAAAATTAATCAAATATTTAAAAAAATCAATTCACCAGTTTGAGTTGTTTTCCTGATTTCCAAACCTGTTTGATTAATCAGGAAATTAACTGATAATGAAAATAATTCAAAGTTGTAGGCCTTGTCAGAACATCTTGTATATTATAAGTCTATAGCAGCACTAAAGGCATCCTCCAAAATTACTGCAAACAGTTAATTCTTACTTCTGTTTCCAGTAGTTTTTACATATTAATCAAACCATTTTGTATCGTGATAGATAATTTGATGTTGCTGTCAGTTTGAGTATCTGCCAGAAGTAAGAATGTTAATTAGCTAAATTTTAGAATTTGCTGAATTTTTATCCTGTGCCTAATGACAGATGTGGGAATTTAAACTAAGGAAAATGAAAAATAAATTATCAAATTACATGGCCATTTTGAGTAGATATGAGTTTAATTTGTATGTAGCCTCACTCATTTTGCCATTTAAAACAGTTATGATTTCAGAATTTATAAGGTGCCCTGAATGCATCTGTGTTCCTGTCGACATGTCAAACTCCAACACTAACAGCAGCAGCAGAAGGAGCAGCCTATATATGAGACCAAAACGCACTCCGGACCCTACATGACTATTCAGTACAAACAGTCAGTATGCTAAAAATCTACGCAGTTTTACTCACCAAATCTAAAATCTGGACCGCATGTGTCACTTTGGGAGTGCCACATATTCTCCTGTAGTGTAAACTGTTAGAATGTCCTGAGTTTGTCATTGGTAACCACTTAAATTAGATTGCAGTCCTGTTTTGTGCTATTTTAGCCACATGAAGGTAGATTTAACACTGGTCTGTTGACAGCCAAACGGACAAGGCTTACACACTGCCCCCCTCCCACCCCCCACC
>JAPTGW010340619.1:0-17729 GCA_029814545.1 Apogonichthyoides opercularis
GTTGTTGAATTTGTTTCCAACTCATGCCATCATGCAGTTCTTCCTATCCGCCCACAGATGGCACACTTTGCCACACCTGAACAATGAATTACCCCACTCATCAGTGCTTACATCAAGATCCTCAGGTTTCTTTTCAGACGCAGACAGTTAGATACTTCATCCCCTCTCTGTGTGCTTCGATGCTCCTGCACTCCACTGTGCAAAGATGCACCACACCACCTCTCAGAAATGTGCCGGTAGCACTTTATCATTGACTGTATTGGGAGCATTTAATGGCACAATCTTGATGGATTCTGTGAGCAGTTGATTTATTGATCACTGTCCACCGCTAAGCTTTGAATACCCAAATAGTTACCAATCACCTCCAGAAATCACCTTCCCACTCAGCTTTTCTTTTCCAAAGTTGCGAACTGCTTTTGTTCTGTGCCACAGGTGACTTTGAGACAAATGCTGATTAAATAAATGTGCGGGATTACATAACAGGAAATAAACCTGGGAGATGGTCTTGTGTTGATTGTAGCCATTTGAGGCTGTCAAGGACTTTATCCATCCATCACTGAGGAAGAGGAGGGCTGAGCACTACAGCAGTGGTGGAGAGGAAGAGAGGAGAAGCAGAGGGCGCCTGACAGATGGGCTTAGTGAGTGAATCATTGACAAGGGCCTGCTAACGGATGCCGGCTCCATCAATAGCTCAAAGCCCGTGTGATGAATTACTGCAGACAAACAATGCTGAGTAAGCAAATGCGTTTTTAACAAAGCCAGGTGGAAATATTACAGCTTATCTACAGAGATTCACACATAGAAACAGAAGTTGTATTCAAGTTGGCCTCATTCTTTTGTTTCTGAAAGCATAAACCAGGCTATTGCATAAGGAAATTTATTTTAACCTATCACTTCTTTAAAAAAAACCAATCATTTCATCATGTTTTGTTGAATGCAATCAATATATGTTTCTACTCTCTAAACTTTTTCTCAAATCTATAACCAGGAACAAAATTAGCTACATGATTAGATATCCTGTATGGATTTTATTAAAACACTGCAACCATGCCTAAATATATCCCTGTCAAATAAATCAACATAAGAACATACATTCAGTCTCTGTTTAAGATTTATTGACTTATGTGTTTTTTTTCTTTTCCAGAGCTTCTCAACCCTAAAAAAATGCCATAGTCAAAATCCAAACTTCAGCTTTCTTTCAAATATCCTGCTGCTAAAATAGTGTAGCCTCGCAAATGTTAACGCCTCCCTTTCCAAACTAATCCCCTGTCCCTGCTGCATGTCTCCTCCTCCCTATTACTGCAGACAGAACTCCACCAGGTGCTGCTGGAAACAATGGCTGGCCCATACAGGGATCAATGCCAGGCCACTGATGGGCTCTCATTCCTTCACCAGCAGACGTGATAAATGACATGGCCCATATGTTTCAGCAGCCTAGACTCTAGCCGCCAGCCTCCTTTGTCTCCACATCTAAAGGGAGTTATGCTGTGAAAAATGTAATGTGCGCACACACACACACACACACACTCACACACAAACAAAGCCTACTTATACTCACATGTTTTTGTCAAAACCAGGATGTGTGCCATGTATCTATATTTAGACAAAAAGTGATGACAAAGTTTGTAATTGGAAGTAAATGCCTATTGTTTGTAACAGACAGCAACTGTGTGATCCTCTTAAAAAATTGTGCATGCTCTCTCGCTCTCTCTCCTCCTCCTCTCTTCTCCTTGGCAGCAGTAAATCCTGATGTCTATACAGGTAGCAGTGCTCTGGCCCCTGCCTGCCGTGTCCCAGGTGTCTTGTCAGCTGTCAGAGACGTCCGACAGCAGACAGGGATGGCATGACCAGCGGGCCGGGCCGTGTTGGACGGGTCAGCCGTCAGCGTTGTGGACAGACAGGCATGTGGCAGTGATCTCCCTGTGACAGGCTGTCAGAGCCGCCGGAGAGCCACCAACCAGCGCGCACCCCTGTCATCCCACCTGACTACAGACAGAGAGGAAGCTCTGAATTTTCAACTTGGCACTACTGCTTCCTCCTCTGCTGCTGTACAGTACATTCATTGTGGCTACTAAATTCAGAAGGCTCCTTTTTCTCTAAAGTGCATCAGTGTGGCAGATGGCTCAGCAATAGCACTGTTCTGTATTATATATTCATATCAAGTATTTACTGGGTGAAAGGGTGATTCAGTTCAAGTGCTTTTAGCAACTTCACTTCTCAAACATGTATACCTGCAGGGCAGACGTAGCTTGGTAGATCAGTGAGTTTTCATAAGAAGATGAGGAGGAGGAGAAGGAGGAGGAGGAGGAGGCGGAGGAGAAGTGGAGGAGGCACAAACTGCAATCCTGTCAAATGACATAATTGCCATTTTATAACAAGAGACATTTCTACAGCTTTGAATCCTTCACCCTGATGGGAGTGTATGCTTGAGAGTGTGTGTTTACCCCAAACCACTCTCTGCTCCCATTCTCTGCGTTTCTGTCTGACAGGTGACATTTGGAGCGGTCCAGTAGATATATGTGCCATTTGTATCCATGGCAGGGTCAGAGCATGTTACATGACCTGCAGGACAGCGAGCTCGAGAAAGATACTAATCTGGCCCAAGGATCAATACCGCACAGAGAAGCACTGATAATTGTGCGCTGTCAATCAATCAGCACAATGTTTGTGCAGCCATTAAGTGTCATATTGTTTGAGGAGGAGCTACAGGAACAAAGAACAAGGGAACTCTATCCATTTATGATTTTAAAAAACCTCAGATGTGCAGTTTGAGCTTGCCTGTGCAGTTTTTTTTTTTTTAATCATTTGTTGCAATCAAAGAAATGTCATCGCAGAGACATGTGTTGTGAAATCCCTGCCCTGAAATATCATTAGCACAGTAAAAACCAAATTATGATCATCAGGGAGCAATGAAGCAGGAGTTTCACAATGCAGTTACGACATTGTTTGATGATTCCGATAAACATGGTTCTTTTGGTGACATTGTGTAGGACAAGACCTCAATAGGAGGTTTTCATCAGTAATTCTCAGAGGAAGGATCCTGGATATACACTCTGCAATCATGGAGGCATTAGTTACATAAACAAAACTATTTCCATAAACATGTCTGTGATCAGAGTGACTGAACAGCAGTCAGCTGGATGTGGTTCGTCTGACTGTGTTAATGGGCAGTGTAGTTAACTATGTCTGGACCAACCACGGCACAAAGGGCACACACAAAGCAGGATACACATATGTAGACCCACACAAACAACACTGTAAACATGCTTAGACATGCACACACATACACACCATACACCAGAGGCATAGACTACAAATGCATGTGATGTTCATAGAGGAGGTGACATCAGAATATGCAAAAAAGACTTTGCCGCAGGCCAGAGATTTTTAATGATGAATCCATTCATTATAGAATAAGGTCATTATGCTTTTGTTGTCATGAAATGTACACATTCATCATCAGTCCACCCAGGACCAGAGTCCATTGTCCCTCTTCTCCAAACGACCTTGAATGGAAAATTTATAAAGCAAAAAAATAACAAACGCACACAAATACAAACACAGGCGGGTGCAAACATGCAAACCAACACACACATAAACATCCCCAAGGACAGCAAACATACACACCATCAAATTTCTCAAACATAACCACGTTTATTTCATCACAGCATTTAAAGTAAGAGAGGAAATGCAACAAAATGATGCTTTTTGTGTGTTATTCAGCTGTTTCATATCCTTACCAGAGTCTAAACCAGATATATGAGCCTGTAATGAAACATTTAATGCTAATTGTATTTGTTTATGAGCAAATTAATGGCAGCCGTGCAAAACGGATGATGATGTGAGCACATACACAACATGATAGGATTCCTGAGGAATTCATTAGCTGTTTGCAGGTAATTAGAGGAAATAATTAAGGTGATTAGAGTGCACACACACACACACACACACACACATTCACACGCATACAGTATACATCAAAAGATCTCCCCTACCACGCTTTCTGGTTTTCTGCAACTCTTTGTGGAAAGTGCTGACAGTGCCGTCTAGAATAACCCAATCACTGAATAGAGACAGATTTTGATCCCTCTTTCTCTCCTCATCTTCACCTTCCTTATAGGTCTCCTGCTTGAAACGCTCCCCTCCAGTCACAAATGCCTCATATAGAGCCCAGCCACAATGTGACACATGCAGAGGTGGCATATTGGTGCACCAAAGATACAATCGAGTGGAGAGCAACACAATGCAGGAGTGATAAATCAACAAGCTGGAGCTCCTCAATATAGACAAGACAGCATCACAGACAATAGCCTGCTGTCCATCGGAATAGCAAGGCTGTAATATACTCATACTGTGTGTTATGTGGTGTATAATGCAGCATACACTCAGCCATGTATGTCCTGCAAAAATCAAATGTTCATGCGTGTAGCAGTAGCTGTAACATGGAGGATAAAACGCACTGATTATCTGAGTGTAATAAGCAACCAGCCTCTTCTCTGGTGTAATTGGTCTGCAGTGGATCTGCAGCCGAAGCTCGTTAGTGTCACAGCAGAAATAATCACGCAGTAAAAACCCCTCCTGTGACTGATCACCATATATCATACACATACACACACTTCCAGATGCATGAATGATTCATTCATACACACATACACACAGGCACATGATAGGTGGAGCTTTAGTGTTATAATGCAGATTTGTGCATTTATGCAGAATGGAGAGAGGGAGCATAATAGGTTGTTATTTGAACTGGAGTCTGTTTGATCTATTTAGATAAATCTTTGTTCCTCCTTTTAATCCAAAAGAATTGCAAAACTGTTTACCGTAATGCACCCACTTTTGTTTTATCATGTCAGGTGGTTAAAAAAAATCTGAAACGCAGCACACATTTCTGTCATTTACATTACTCATGTTGAATAATATGACATTTTATTGATCTATTGTTTGACTCTATATCTAAAACAAAGATGTTTTATTCCATTTTTACCTCTTTTATCTAGTTATTCTCAATGAAAAAGTGCCTTTGTTTTACATATGAATAGGTGTGAAAGCTCGTAGACAAACCGCTCAGGGCAGGATTTACTTTTGCTAATTTAATCCCTATAAAAGAAAGCATTTTTTTCTGTTTCTTTTTTATATTGTTCCCCGTCCTCTGTGTTTATGAAATATATGCGGCTCAAGGGCTGAAGACACATCTGTGATTTCTGCCTGTTTTTACAGATTTACTAAAATTGGTTCAGAGTCCAACTTAATAAAATGGTGCAGGAAAAAATGTCAGTGAAAAGCCACTGATGCGTCTTGGAGGAAAACAGTCATACACAAGCAGCCCTATGAGGAGACGTACTGAGTAGATAGCACTGAAGCTATTACAGTTAAAACGGCGTCGACCATTTCATTGTTTAAGATGAAGGTGAAAGGCAGTGTGTGAGTGTGTGTGGGCGGTGACTGATGATCCCGATTCAGAGAGGGGACCTACACAGCGTCTAAAACAGATTCAAACTCCAACACCCAGGTATACACCACCTGCACCAGAAGTCATTTAAATGTCCTCCTGGGCCATCGTAACATCAGGAAAATTCAATCACCCTGTCTGCTGTTGGAGGGGGACAACGTTCTCAGAGATTACTTGCAAAGAAACTTAATAGCTAAGAGCATTAAATGCTGGTTGTTGCTAGCACTGCTGCCAATAGTGAATAAATGATTTTGGCAGTGTATACAGACAGGGAAATCAATACCAGAGGGTTTTCTGTGGTGTTGGGCTTCTGTATTCATGTAAACATGGGAAGTGGTTTTCTTCACACCTCAGAGCAAGATTACCTCTCACCACTGGAGGCCTGCCCGAGTGCAGAGGAAGATG
Organism: Apogonichthyoides opercularis; assembly: GCA_029814545.1. Taxonomy (NCBI): domain Eukaryota; kingdom Metazoa; phylum Chordata; class Actinopteri; order Kurtiformes; family Apogonidae; genus Apogonichthyoides; species Apogonichthyoides opercularis. The sequence goes on from JAPTGW010340619.1 coordinate 5,858, forward strand.
CAGCTCTCAGCTTGAGTCTGCCACTGGAAGGAAAATGATATTTGAACAGCACATATTCCAATACGATGTATGCAAATAGCAGGCAATTTTTCCTGTTGCCCACGCTACATGTCGATGCAGGGAAAATCTCCGCTTTGATAACTGAGTATTCAAGCAGAATAACTGTTGCACGTTTAGTGACAGCTGCTTGAAACTGTGTCGATCATAGATAAGCTAAAATTTCATGAAGTGTCTCTATTATCTTTAGTCTAAGCCTCTGGTGCGTTTACTTTTCTTGCTCCCTTGTCCGCTTTTGTGACCCCTATCTTCACCCAGACTTTTGTTATGGGGGCAAAAGGAGGGATGGAGACGAGAGGCTGAGAGGAGGATAAGGAGGAGGCAGGGAATGTGGTGGTGTGAGGGGGCTACTGCTCAGCCATAGTGACCGGGTGAAAAGGCAGTGCAGATGTAATTTGTCCTCAATGGCTGTTTGGGAAGAGTAATTGTGGTGACATTGGCGGGTCGATAGTATGGATTTTTTGTTTGGAGTGCCCTGTGTGTGTGGTGCTAAGGGGAGGCCAGGAAATATAACACTGCTGCTCAAATACAATAAAAATGGATCGAGGGTGTGGTGGTTGTTTGCAGAGCTGGTAGCCATCGTTTGGCTGTGGATGTCATACTGTAGCTGCTGTGGTTATCAAATACACCCTGCCGTTCTGCCCTATTAACACCAAATGTTCAAGGCTTCAAACAGGTCTTTGAAATAGGTTTAAATGCCGGAACAAAACCATCATTTAAGATGTACTTCACTGGAGAAAATTTGTGCCCAGATACGATACAGAAAGATTGGCCGCGTGTTGAAACAAATCTGGACTTGTAGCACCCTTCTTAATGTACAGCTCAGTAAACCATGACACAATGAAGCACAACAGATAAAACACTATCCAACACTACAGACACCACCTCACCATAAGTGGCAAATGCACACACATTATTTACACAAGTAAAAGTCCTGATACTTGTGTAAAAAAGACTGCTGTAAAAGGTGTAGATTGAAATTCTTTACAGCAGTAAAAGTGACAAAGTACAGGGTGTAAATATTAGGACATTTCTGGCAGCTGTTGGAACAGAAAATTAACTGAAGCTTGTGTTATTACTGCATTGAAAAAACTATTAAACCATTTGAACCTATGGAAATAATAATCAACATTAGCTTTTCTGTCCAATGTACTATTCAGTTTTCAGTGTAACAGAAATCAAAACATTATGGTCCCTTTTCTTCTTTTTTCTTGTCTGTTTCATCTTGTTACATTTGTTGCACAGACAAATGCACCAAAGTATTGTCTTTTCTAGGCTGTGTTATTGTCTCATTTATTCTGGTTGAAATCTAGCTTGACATTGTGAAGGTGTGCAGTTATGCAAAATAGAAATAATCAATAACCTTCAAATGCCTTAAAACTAAAGAAATATATAGAATAGATGTGCATGTTAAAATGTCGAGAGTAAAAGAAAGACAGATGTCAGAAAAATAAACACTTAAAAAAGGAAACAGGTACCTGAAAACAGGACTTACTAAGGCATTAACATTAACATGCTTTAATACACATTGAAGTATGTGCAGGAGAATGCAGAGTGATTAGCTGGCATCATCGTATGAATGAATGTATAGTAGCAGAAGGGGGTAAGATAGAGGCCTCAGGGGAGGCCAGTGGACGCCAGGTCTGGTGTCCCAGTCAACTCTAACATGATCAGGCAATGGTGTGTGAGCGCAATGTGTTTTGTCCAGCCTAAGAAATGTAATGAGGGAGAAGAAAAGGGGTTATGACACAGTGGGTAGACGTACGCTGTCTGTCTGGCATTAGATGCAGAGGGTGTGAGGTCAGCATTTTGTTGTGAATGTAGAAAACATGTGCAGGCGCTGATTTAGTGATATATTGTGTCCAAGATCACCTTTTGGATCCCCTGTTCCCTCCTCAGCACCTTCATTTTACATAAGGTGTCAGACGAACAAGCACACATGAAGGAATACTAGATTTCTTTGGCTTTTGTCCTGGAGTCTGCTCTCCACCTCTTTGACAATGAACAGTGCGTGTTCCTTCTTAATAGACCAGGACCACCTTGTCGAACACAGCTAGGCCAGCCCCATCTGTGTCGCTGCTGTCATCTCATATCAGCTCTCGTTTCACTCCAAAGAAGTGCTCTTTGGGTAAAACCATTAACAGAGTCAACAGACACAAGCAGGACCACATTTTGACACTCAGCCGCCGTCCTGACGTAACCGAGGACGACACCTGACGTGGGGAAAAGGTCACACGACTCGTCAAAGAGACAGGGGTGCCTCAGATGGAGAACGCAAGGACTCAAAAATGGACGCCTCCCAACAGTGATGATGGACACATGGCTGAAGTATGGCCTTCTGGGAGCGGTGGGAGGAGTGGACGTCCTGCCAGGAACTGTCCCTTCCGGTTCCTCCGGCATGCTGACGAGTGGTGTCCTCGCTGATTTCACATGATGAGGCTCACGCTAAGTAGGCAAATCAAATGTGGTTAAGTGTAGACAGTTTCACATAAAATCTGTGCCAACATGACTGTTGTCAGAGTGAGCAAAAGTTTAGTAGATATTGTTTGCATGATTGTTAACCCTTTAAGTGCCAAAGTTGCAATATTGTGACAAGCATATATTATACATTATATATAACTGAATGAAATCTTGACATCAAAATTGAATACTTTGGCACCTAAAGGGTTAAAACACCAAACACTGCTTTAGTAACAGTGAATAGAGGCTTAATATGGCTTAAAACATAGTCACTAATAGTATATAGATATCCAAATCAGTAGCAATTTTCACCTACTTTGCGATTTTTAAGTTAATGTTTTATCAGTATAATGATGCAAACTGGATGTTACTTCATTTACATTTTGTCAACATTGAGGTAACACTGATATTAGGCCTCCTTCTTTTTCTTTTCTTTTTTTAATAAAGGTCAAGAACAGGGCAGCTAAGGATGTACAGTGGGTTACCCACAAACTGTAAGGTTGGTAGTTTGATCCTTGACCTCTGTCCATTGTCAAAGTGTCCTTCAGGAAGACACTGAACCCCAAGTTACTCCAAATTCTCACTGTCTGCAGCCATGAAAAATATTTACAACAAGGTGACTACTCTAATGTAGCCTCGTGATGATTATTTAGTACTTCAACCTTTTCAGTTTAATTACAACAATACAATGGTTGGTGCATTTGAGATTATACAACGACATTAAAGAAAATATACTGAATTATTTTTTACTGTGGGTCAAAACATAAATGTGATTGTATAATTCAGATAAACTTCAGTTGCATGTGTAGGCTTACTTACTGTAGATAAAGACTAACTAGGAAAATCTGCAAACTGAGTTTTTACTATTGAGTTGGGGGGCATAAGAAACATATTTTAGCTGATAAAATTTAAAAAAAAATACATAAATAAAAATTCTGTGAATACTTTGCATGTTTTTATAGATAGACATGTAAGAATGTCTTTAGGACAACAACAATGATAGAAGAATATTTAAATGCTCAAAAGTCTTTGGTGTTCACGTTAATGTGTCCCTCATATTTGTCAGGGGAAAGCCCCAGGGAGCTGCAGGTGAGAGGAACTAAAGACATTGAAGGGCAAAGATATTAAAATATTAAATTCTTCCAAACAACTTAAAAAAAAAATTCTGTCCACTGAAATCCACTCTCAGTTGAATTATACTGTTGACATAATGAATATAGAAGTAAAGAGTCTATTAATTGGCTGCAATTACCATGCAAGAACATCCAAAGCAACATAATAAATGCCTAACTAAACAGATGAATGAATCTGGATCACTGAATATCAAATACAAGGTAATTAGTGGATAAATCTGCAACTAATTCATGCTTTGAAGCCGAACAGTGGTCACACTGGTCACTATCAGAGCCCAGTGTCTTCTGTTGTAAGATGTTTTATCATGCAGCTTAATTGGATAAACAAACACTCAGCCTATCTCTAGTTAAAAGAAATAATTCTGACTGTGACGGTGGCTTAACAATGAAAAGTTTCACTTCCCACTTCCTCAGATCACGCTGACCCTCCAGATGAATTCAGCGTCAAAGACACATTTGATGGTGGACTTGCGTGGTATATTGCAGATTTTGCAGTCTTATAAATCACACACATTACATTAAATACACAAATAATAATTGGAGGAGTGTCACATCAACGCAGAGCTGCGAAGAGATGGTAAAACAGGGAGGGAAAGTGCACGAGGGTGAAAGAGAGATCTGACGTCCCTGGGGCCCCATTAGAGGCTGTTCTGAGGGTCTGTGACATCTGACTGGATCAGTGTTCTTCAGTCAGAGGCTCTCCTCTTATCCACTCCTCTACTGGAGTCAATAAACACATCACCTACGCACAAACACATTCACACACAGAGTAAGTGAGCCTCTAGGGTGAACACCAGATTAGTTCATTTAGAGAGGGTTTGATTCCTTCTCCTTGAAGGTACACAGCTTACTAAGGACTTAATGAGAATGTCAGTGCTGTTGCATATGTGCTGCATTTGCAATTGAACACTTTAAAGACACAGCTGAAAACTGTTTTATTGTTTTTTTTTCTGTGTTGTTTCAATTCCATTTGTACTCTACATATAAGTTAAAGGTTTGGAGGAATTTGAAAGAAACACAATAGGCAGTGAGCAAAGATGCACGGCTAATGTGACAGAAAACCAAGCGACGAGCCATAAACACTTTTCTCTTCGTTCTGACACTGCGGTGGCACCAAGCAGGGTGAAACTTTGAAAGTCAAGCGGTCCTTTATCCATCCCTGCTCTGACCTTTCTGCTAGGCTGCCCTGTATTCACTGGCTGTCAGTGTGAGTTTGTCAGGAGCCATCCGTCTCTGTCCACCTCCACCCCCCTCCCCAAATCCCTGCCGACCCATTAGCCGATAGGATCCGGGGAGCGGCGGCATGGACGGCCTATGGGGGCCTCTCCTCCTTCCTCCTCCTCCTCCTCCCCTCAGCCCTGGTATCCACGTAGCACAAAGCTCATCCAGGTACCCCAGAGAGGCACAGCTAGCTGGCTATATATATATACAGTATGTAGCAAAAGCATCAACACAGCACTACTGTCTGACGTGTGGCCCATGGGAGCTGCAGAGAGGCTGATAGCTGCTGGGACAGAGGGAAAGCTGGTGGCATCACTGCAGGGGTAATGCTGCTGCTCCACACTGATCTGTGTCTTAACTGCAACTGTGTGCGCATTCATGGATCCACACAGAACAAATCTGTTATTCATGCTAATATATGCCATATCTGAAGTTAATTTTTCTTACCTAATGCGACATTTTGATATTAAGCCCCGTGTTGGCCTCAAGATTAGGCAGGAAGTGGCAAACTGGAGGTAGTCAGGGTTTGATTGAATGATAAAAAGGGGGATGTGAGGAGGGGAAAGTGAGTGAGAGTTTGGAAAAAGTGATGCAATTGTGAACAATTGAGGGATAGATGGATGACTAGAGAGATGAAGGAGGAGTAGAAAGGTGGAGGGAGGAGAAATAGACAGTGAGAGAGGGCGGGAGGAGGCAGTAACATGTGATTAATGGATGGGTGGTAGTGGGGAGGTTGAGGCAGACTGGGAGAGAGCAGAGTGACAGTAATAAAGTGAACCTGCCTCCCATTCATCTCCCTCAACCCATCTCCCGTCTGACTGGTAGGGCTTTACACACTCTGACTAATGCCACGCTCCGCATGCGGGCACAGACAAGAGTGCCACACACGGCTTTTGGCTGCTACGCCGCCACATAAATGAACACGCACCTTCTCATGGCCTCCCATCGTCTGCTTCAAGCCCATCCCGAGCTCAATCATTCATCAGCAATGATAGCTGTCTGAGAGATCAACACTACCTCATCGCTTTTTATGGCTTCTAAATCACACTGTGTATCTGACTCATCTGGCGTAAAACAATTGCTATCTTCACTTTAACAACAGGTCAAACATGTCGGTCGTGCTCGCCATAGGACACACACACACACACACGACCTTTGCCAAGGGAAAGTGAATTTCAGTTCTTTTTAATTCATACCACAACAACAGGATGCTTTGCTGATATTTTGGTACATTTCGACCTGGTTTTCAAGGATGAGCGTGTTAACCAGTGGAATAAGGTAAACAGTGGTGTTTAGTGACCTTCCCCCTGGCGGACGTAATGAGATGCATATCCCAAATGTAGCCTCATTAACCTGTCCTGAGCTGTTTTAGGTCACATGTTTTACATTGATTCTTGCACTGGGGAAACATAACCCCTCCATAATAGGGTTACGTTAAGGTTGTTACCTCTGCTCATAACACGCTGCCTTTACTCGGACTTTCTGTAATTATAATAAATTAAACATGGCTCGGAGTGGACAAGATGAGCCTAAATATTCATCCTTCTGGGACTGTGCGTTGCATTTAAAGTGAACCCCCCGTGACCTTGCTAGTGAGTCAAAAGCCTCACCTATCTCCCCCTGCGAATGAATATATTATTAGACTCACCCCTGAATATGTGTAGCTGAGTGTAATGTTGAAATAACGTGTAGATGAGCTATCATTCATCCTTCAGTCGACGTCCACTTTGCACTAGTAAATCACAATATTTGAAACCATAAAGCCTCCAGTGGAAGGAAAATGTACGACTAAATTGGCTTAAATTACTTTGGCATTGACTTGATAAAAGACCCTCTGTGTTATTTCAATCATTAGTGGCTTTAATTGCTCTAAGGTATAATGAACACATTACTAATTGATAAGGAAACCAGTAACAGTAAAAATCCCTCTTCAATGGGCCCCACCTGCATGGGGTAAATCTGTCTTCATATCAGCTGCATGACTTTTGCCCGAGCAGACAATAGATTAAACAATGAATGAATGATTTATTAGCTGTCATTGTCATGCTATTTAGATGGATGGGTGTACACGCGGCATGACCTCACTTCCTTGTTCTTTGCCTTGTATTTGTGGGTATGAAGAGAGGAGGGGGGTGGACCGGGAGATGTTGGTAGGGCGGGGCAGGTCAGGCACACCACTGGCCACTGACAGGACCCAGCCACTTGATCAATGATCCCTGGTTTCGATATTGTGCCGTGGTGTGAGGCAGCTGTGTCTGAACTTCAAATACATACGGAGGGACAAAGGTGTGTGTCTGTAAACTGTATCTATATGCGTCAGTGTATATGTGTGTGTGGAATAGAGTGCAAAGCCAGAAAAGTAACTACCTTTACTCTCTCCAACCTTACCTCCCCTCGCTTCCTCTTTCTCTCTCTCTCAAATGGGTTATTCTGGCGATGGCCCTGACAGGCCATGGTTTGGATTTTGATTTATGTTCCTGTGAAGCTCAAATCAAAGATTCCATCTACTGCTGCTTTATGGCAGCTGGGATGATGAATGGTGCAGTCTCTCGGTCAAACCAAGCCTCTGTGTCTTTGCCCCACATTTTAATTGCTAAAGTAGCCAGTCATCGCTCAGCCCTCCTACCCTCTCCCTGCCTCCCATCCTCATCCTTTCTCTGCTTTTCAGCCCATTGTCTCTCACTCTCCCTCTAATTCATGCTCAATAATGTACCTTTATCTCCTCAAATGTCTGGCTGCTGTAAGTTTCCTCGATAAAACTTCAAATTGTCACCTAAGGAGTAGCCATGTGAAAAAATTATAATCACTCCCAGCTTATCCAGATATTTAAGCAGTGAAGTCTAACAGACAGCTCTTAGTATTTAGAAACAGTATCTGTCTTTACACCTCCTGCGTTAGTACATGATATACAAGCAAACAAGTCTGATGAGGGGGAAAATTCATTCCTGCATCAACATAAAAAGCCACTTTATTTGGAGGAAGAATGCGTAGATGTCAAGCTCTGATAGAGTTTATGTTTTCTCACTATTTTTCAAAAGTAAACACATTCTGCGGTACATGACATTACTAAGTAGGTTAAGTATAGCCCCGGGCCATCATCCATCAGTACAGAATGAAGCGAGCATATTCTGCTCGATGAGAGGTGAAAGTTTTCCACTGTGCCACGATGACATTTAATTTTTCACATCTCCTGCGTGTTCCTGGGATGAATTTTGGCAGACCTGGTGCAATTTAGCTGCTTGGCAGTTTGAAATTGGGCGATGAATCACAACGTGGATTCAATGGGAGCCAGTCAGTGTACAATATTTTCTCTGTGTCAGAATGGAAAGAGAGCGAGTGAGATACAGAGAAAATCGCGGTGAGAGAGAGAGCTGCTGAGGCTTTAGATTGTGTTCTCCAATCATCTTCCACTCACACAGCCTATCATCCCTTCCTCCCCCCTTCAAAAACAAAGTGCCGGAGTCGACCATTATAAGAGGAGCCGTGTGTGGTTGCAGATGTCTAGCAATGGTGGAGGTCTTTAAGGTCTGCAGTTGGATATTTTGACAAAGAGCACTGAAGAAAGAAATCAATAAAGTCAGGACTTTGCCAGTCACTGAGCAGAGCAGCGGAGAATGCAAAGCTCCTCTCCAACCTCTAGACAAACTGAAAATGAGCAACCAATAGACTGACACTGCCTCTGACACAAGCCATTTATTAGCCTGGCAGCAGAATATGGTGGATTGCACAGCTGATGGTCTGTATCTGGGAGGACCACACCTGATGTGTTGAGATCAGCTCATGTGGCACCACTGAACTGTTTGGTAACGACTCAGAGCGCGATCACAGTGTCGACGGCGCAGATTCAATATAGTAACAACACTGCATATGACGTTTTTCATATGATTATAAGAACCACAGCAGGCCAAGTTTCGCAAAGCCCTGAACTCTGCCATAACGGGCTGTGTTCAAAGCCCATGTTTGCATCATCTGCTCGGCTGAGCATTGAAAAATGATCATCTCCAGTGGTGCTGCTGTGTGTGACTCTGCACTTTGACCCCTGAGTGGAAAGGGCAGGAAAAAGTCAGGCCTTTTTCTCCACTGACCCACATCCATTTGAGTGGTTTTCTATGTGTGAAAGATCTGGAGGCGTATATTGATAACTGTATAAGGGTGACAAAAATCAACAAAGTGGAATTTTAAAAGAAAAAAAAACTTGAAAAAGAAAGAAAGAAGAAGTGGTAAATAAGACTGAATTAAATTTGACATTTATTAGAAAAACAGTGAAGAACACCGGGGCCAAACAAGGCAATGAAAATATCAAATGTTTTATTTAGTGGCTAGATTTGTATGGTGATGTTAGCCTTTAGCACTATGAATATGCATCATTATTCTGTGTGCAGATCAGATTATTAAAACATTTTTGAGAAAAGAAAAAAAAAACTTGAATGTAATAATACTCCAACTGTATCTAAATTGGCATGGTGTTGACATTATTTTTCTCAGAAAGAAAGAAAAAAACATAACAAAATGAATTAAAACCCCATAGACCTGCAGGTTTTGACCAGTAGCCAAAAGAACCTTGGAGCATATTTACTTTTATTATTTATTCACTATTTGTTAGTTACACATTATTTACTCAATTTGGTTGTATTTTATTCTTTAACTCGTAATGGTCTTTAACCTTAAATGGCTGCTAATATTTCGAGTAATATAATATTGCACTGTTTAATTTCTTATGTTGCTAAGGGCATTGTTTTTTAATTATGTTTTCTTGAAGTCACCAGGTTAAATAAATTCTCCTAATTATTCTTAGTCATTTGGTCAGTATTTACAAGTCAATAAATGTGCCTTTGCACCCACAAATGTTGCATTATCCATGTGATTTGCTCATGTTTGCAGCTTTGTAAGGATCAGACTCAGAGAAATAGTAGATATCCTCAGAAACTTTTTGGATTTCTCTCCAGGGTAAATTATACATTATAATGGCCCAGTGAATCTTGTCTGATGACCTTGTTGAAAATAGGTAGAGCCTGTAATGTCACCACATTGGATTTTATTTAATGTTCCCATTTTAAAGTGCTAGCCAGATCTAAAGCAGCTTGCTGAACCCCACTGTGTGGAGCCATGTTGGCCTGTCTGCTCAGCTCACTGATCCCTCGGTTGTGGATGTGTGAGAGCCTCTACCACCACTGTGTAAAATCACATTACCCTAAAGGGGAAGGCGAATGAAAGAATAGTGCTGTGGAATGGCCATAGACCAGTGAGTTGTCAAAGCCATTTATGTATGCGTGAGAAAGACAGAAAGGGTAAGCGACAATGGAGAGAGAAGGGGAAAGCAGAGATCTTTCAAAGCAAGTAGTAATAATCTGCATTACAGATGTACTCAACTCTCTAATTCACAAACTCTCAACACCTGCATTTATTTCATTTGCATAGCCTTTACGCTTACACAGTGACCCTGAAGGAGCTGTACGCTTTGAATGACATTGGGATGGAAAACATGGAATGAAATCTCTTTGCAAATGCATGTGCATTTAGATGTATTTGTGTGTGTCAGTGTGCATAGACGTCGGGGTGTGAGGATGATTCAAAGTGCTATTTCGTTGTGTGAGGACAGCCTTCACAAACACACTCGTCATGCAGAAGATGTTGTCATCCTCCGCCTCATTGTTTGTGTAAGTGATGTCTCCAATCACCATCAAACACGTGGAGGTTTCACCCTCCCTCTGTCACTCTCCGTCTCGCTCGCCTTCGATTGTACAAATTGTCCCATCGTCCTTCTACTCCTGCAGTCGCCCCTCTCTTCTAACGATTCCTGCTCAAGAGGCTTTACTTTAAGAGCCTCATCAATAGCAACGGAGAAACACTGACTTCCAGTGAAACTTGGAGGCATGAAAACAAATTAAATATTCTGAGGCCAATAGTGTGAGTTACCTGGACAAGACCTTGGCAAACAAAAACTAAAAAAACCTCCCGTCTGTAAATGTGCCCATCCAAACAGAACCTCTTTCTTATGGAAGAAACTCTTCAAATCATTGAATCATTGCACAGTGGCATCCTATACTTTTAACTTCCACAAAATGAAACTATTTTTTAACTGCATATGCAATTATGACTCTATTCATGAATTGTCATGTGTTGTTGTCATGTAAAAATAATATTTTGTGTGCTTGACAATAAGATATACAGTATGGCATATTTAATATATTACTGTTGATGAAACAGCAATCACATATTAGCTGATATGTCTTTACATAGCATCCAAAGTAAAGCTGCATTGTTTGATTCCATTATTCCTTTCCGACATATTGTAATTAAATTGGTCTGAGGATATGACTCTTCTGCATCTATTTGTCATCTGTGTCTTCAGGCTGTAGAAAATCTGAATGTGACACTCTGATTTTGTGCAATGACAGGTGTTTACAGACAGGTAGTGAGGTTAAATATATTACAGGCAGCTGTAATTACCAAACACTGGTCAGGTTCAGTCACATAAACCCTGGACAGGATCCTGCTGATCTACTTTATGTCTTGACACACTTCTTCACTTTTCTATCACAGCATTAAATGATGTCATGTCATCTATAATAAGTCTTTTGGTTTCGACGAAGAAGAGAGAGCTGCAAACGGAAGTGCATACTTTCTAAATGTATCAATAATAAAAATAACTTAGGTAGTAAGTAAATACAGTGTTGCCCATAAGCTGCTCAAGTTGGAATAATCTTGTTTTCAGACACATTCCTTTTTTTATTCTTATATTCTCATTTATACCCATTAGTAATCATCTTTGAGGTGCACACTGAGTCTCAGTTACACTTTATCTATCAAGAATAAATCACATTGTCACAATCATTTCATATATATATATATATACATATATATATATATGTATATATATATATATATACATACTTTTTTTTTTAACAAAAAATCTACAATGGGCTTTATTTTGGAAAAGAATATATTATATTATGGCAGATGCTATTTGCACCCAGGTGTAAATAGCAACTAACCTAACC
>JAPTGW010340654.1:0-11653 GCA_029814545.1 Apogonichthyoides opercularis
GGGGCCACTGGTGCTTAGTACAAGTACAGTTGGCGTGCATGATGTAACTCACTTACGGGTAACTGGGTCACTGTGTTCGTTAGAGAAAAGCTTCCCTCATTACTGCCCCTCTTCTCACCCTCTGCAACTGACACATTCTGAGAAAGACAAACCACACCCTGGCTGTGGCACGCTGCCACAGATTGGATAACCATCAGTGGGCCCTGGTGTCACAGTCACCACGGTGCCCTGCTGTGACAACAATAGAACTAAATGGGAAGAAGACCAGGGTAAGGGGAGTAGCTTGTTGCATTTTTTTCCAGCAGAGATGCTGAGTAATAGCTGCAACCTATTGAAATATCGAGAGTGACATCCTCTTACCAGTAGAGGTAACAGCCCCATCATTATTTCGACTCAGGACCTAAACATTTGGTCCATAAGCTTCCTCACTGGTTTAAAAAAAAAAAAAAAAAAAATCAGGTTCTATTTCCTTCTTACTTTCCCCATTCATCATGTTATGAAACAACTGCAACAATTAACTGGGGCATTACATGCTTTTTTCTTTATGTAAGAGAAAAATTCAAGGCTGACATTAGAGCAGCATGACTTTTAATGCATATTCATCGTATGACCTAAATGCCAGAAGACAATTAAGCATGTGGTGAAAATGGACAGCATTTGCATTAATTCTGCATTTTCTGAGAAGTCATGGGGCTCTAAATAATTTGATGCATCTTGGTGAGTTGCTGTTGGATACCTGATGCTTCCACTATGACTGCATTACTGTATCAGGGCAGTTAGATGGGATATCTCAGCCTAGCTCTCTGGTGTCTGGTTAAATATTAATGTTGTTGGATCCGTTACACTGGTTATTGAGCCTTAAGCAGCCTGCAGAGCTTAGCTCCACTTTTTAGCCAATAACTCATTTTGCAGTGCCAGGTTGCTGCACCGGCTGTTTCTCTGGCTAATAAGGTATGAAATCAGACTAACAGCCTCTTCAATGAGATTAGTGCTTTAAAAGTTAAACTGCTCTTTTTTTTTTCTCCACTAGATATATGCTATGAGGAAGGTGTAATGCCGAGCATGGAAATTAGGTCAAACAACTACAGCATCTTCATCTTTGTGAACTGAAACCCATAAATGTTTACAGGACATAAGGATGTGTCTCTTGAAGGAGAGTAAGAATAGACTCCGTACTGTGTAAATTATCACATGCGTGCACATATATATATATATATATACATATATGTGTCAGTTAGAGCTGGCATACACTAAGGCCGGTATCAGCCCGCAGCAACTGTAGTGGGAAGGGCTGACAGAGTTTGTCTGGAGCTGAGGTGAGGCGTCAGAGGCAGGAACACAGACTGGGCTGTCTAGACTTGTTCTGTCTGTCTGCATGTTTTGTAACCATGCAGTATAAGGGGGAGGGACTGAGACAAGTAGTGCACTGAGTTCTTGTTTTTTGAGACTCACTGGCATCAGGTAGCATATGAGTGTTTGATGGTGAACAGCACTGTTTCCATTGTGGCCCAGAGGGAAACCACAGAACAAAGAGAGCATTTGGCAGGCCTGTTCTTATGTCCTCATTTGTCATGCCACCTATAAACATTCATGCATCTCACTGTCTATTCCTCAAATGCCTGGCGTAGGTTTGCACGTGATGATTGATTATATTCTTATACTCATGGAAGAACCATAACATTAGAAGAATATGTCCTGCCCTTCGCTATAGCACTGCAAGGTCACACTGGTAAAATTAGAATGCTGGATGTAGCTATTGTCAGGCAGAAACTCACTGAAATGGAACTAAAAGGAACACAGTATTAGACATATTGGCCAGTGGATGCAGAATGCTGCATTTAGTCTCCATACACACTGTTTCCACATCAGAATAGAAGGAAACCACAAGATATATACTACCATCTGGCTTTGAGTAGATTTGTGTCAAAGCCCACTTTTATAGCCTGATGGAGGGGGGAAGGGTATAATTTCCCATGTGCCGAGTCACAGATAGTTGCATGTTGGAAAATGGGCTGGGTAACCATTGTGAGTATGATTAGCATCTGGAGCTTAGATAATTAAACTCTGTCTGCTTCTTTAGTTCTGTACAAATTTTAGGTGATTTACCCCCCCCAAAAAAAACACACTGCAGCTTTTTGTGACTCGCATATTTCGAATGAGTTCTGAATCGTTCTACATATCTTTCCCCATACCGTATCCAACATTAATAATGATCTTATGATTGTTACTCCTTAATGACTCAGACACTGCTATGTACACAAAACAGCACAGTTTTGTTCAGCTGGCCTCGTCTTCTCTGAAAAAATGTCTGCTAGCTATGCGTGGCCATGCAGGGTTCATGACTTAGGAACTTGTAAACACCTTATAATGACTCACTTCTGTCTCTGTGGTGAGACGTTTGGTGTATGTAGTTTTGTTAGCTGCTGTCTGGGCAACAATATGCACGCATCTGTGAGCGCCATTAGAATTACATTCTTATTATCTAATATTATCAGCAGAATTTTTCAAAATAACAGTGCCTTTCATTGGCTGATGTAACTAATCTGAGCAATTTTCACTGGAACAAATGAATTCATTTAAAATTAAGGCCACTCTGAGGTCAATAGCATATCACCACTGAAATTAGAAAAAATATACATAATAAAATACTTAATAAGCCACCCCCAGTTCATCTAAAAGGCTTGTCAACAAACGCCTTATGATAAAATGTCCCACAAAGATTTTTATTCTAGTGCAGATGCCTCAGATATTAGTTATTGGTTATCGCCCATGGCATTGGTTGATCTGTATTTATAATGTGGTACATTCATTGAAATCTTCAAACAGATTTGTAGTGTCTGCAGTCCACAAGACATGATGTTCACTGATTTAAATGCCACCTCTTCTTGCCCATCTGTGCAACTGATTTTCATGTCAGTGTGAAATAAAAGGAAGGCAGCAGCTGCTTTGGCCTGAAAAGCGCATTTATTCAGATTAGAAAAAAAGTGTGACTGTCCTCATAGTTGATCAGCAGTAACGCAAAGTAAATATGCTAAATGTAATGACCAACCAGCACTAACATGTTTCCTTCCATCTGTATGTGTTGCAGGAGAGCGGCCTTTCCCGTGTACCTGGCCGGACTGCAGTAAGAAGTTTGCCCGCTCAGACGAGCTCGCCCGCCACTACCGCACCCACACGGGGGAGAAGAAGTTCGGCTGCCCACTTTGTGACAAGCGATTCATGCGTAGCGACCACCTGATGAAGCACGCCAGGCGCCACTCAGACTTCCAGCCCGGCATGCTGAAGAGGCCCCACGGCGGCAGCGGCGGCGGAACCACACGTCCCAGCTCCCTCAGTGACTACAGCCGCTCGGATGCCTCCAGCCCCACCCTCAGCCCCGCCCTCAGCCCAGCCAACTCGCCTTAAACTGAAACCCAGTCGCACTTTCCGCCTCCGACCTGCGAGGCCTGTGTTTTCGTCATAACACTTGTGTTGCACAGTTGTCAGCGAACCCCCCCTTGCTATTCCTGCGCTTGCTGTGGTGTACCATAATGTACATAACTGCTTATTGTAGTGCAATTACTTGTGTGATCCTAAAAGAAGGTAATATCTTTCCCAGATGGCAATATTTGCATCCTGTACCATACGTCTGTATTTTTTAGCTTCTGATCATGGCTAGTTGTCCAATGTATGTTTGCATTCAGCTAAACAAGGTTTAGAAGAGAAAAAACAGACACCCTGACAAGTCTTATCAGTTTTTTTTTTTGTTTCTTAGTTTTAGTTTGTTTATCTTATTTTAAGTTTCAGAACAGGCGAGGAGAAGGGGTACACACACACCTCAGGATTGAAGACAGTTGCTCTTTCTGTAATACCACAGTACTTAGTAGTACTCACATCGACTGCACAATATACTCATCACTTTACTCTGAAATTCAACAGGGGTTGAATTTTACGCCCTGCTCAGGGATGGCCTTGTTAGCTTGAAAGAATGAACACGGTGGAGAGAAACATACAGTACATATATAGCAGCCTTACACTCAACACAATTTGCACTCTTTGTTTTTGTTGGTTTCACGTTTGAGGAAACTAGCCCGACGGTCATACGGTCAATCATACACAATACTCTTGTTCTGTTCTGCCTCGTGTTCCGGGGATTTATGTCTAATGTAATTGCTGTGTGTTAAGGAATGATCCCCAAACCCTCACCTCAGTCAACAAAACACATCTGTTCCTCCACAGCGATGGTAATATTTATTTACCATTACACTGAGTTGAGTTTGTATTTGATTAAACAGTGGTGTGCAGGGTATACTGTGTGAATCTGCACTGTGGGAGGATCAAGATATTATTGGGTTAACAGTTTTTATAAATATACTCAGTCGAAGAAACTTTAGAACCTTTAAATAGAGACAGTTAAGTTTCAAAGCAGCTGTTCACGCTTTAAGAAGTGGTGCATCATCAGCCAGTAGTTCACACAAATGGACACAAAGGGACTTTAGTTGAAACAATGTTTATCCCTCTCTCAAGCACATAGGAAAAAGTACCAAAGACAAGAGTGAATGAAAGCTTTCTATTCAGTCTTGTAAGCTGCCCTTCATTGAGGCCTGAGGCTGGTGGTTGGCAGTATCGCAGGTAGAGCCAGACAGCCTGCTCTCTTCCCTCCTCCTGGCTCAGCCTTTTGTGGCCTCCCTAGAGGAAACAGCTGCATCCCACAAGAAGCTATTCACAGCCCACAGGAGGAGTGGTAACATGCCATTCCCGGGGAGTCCTTTCTCACCCATCTGGCTCTACCTGTCTTGTCAGAGAATGAGTCCTGTGGTGAACCTCGGCGCCTGCCAAATTGCAGAATGTTGCCTAACTTGGGGGTCAAATGTAGGCCACAGCGTTGGGCAGAGCAAGGCCGGGCTGCGACACGGTAGAGCACAGAGGGAACAAAGCAGCTATCTGCAACAGACAGGCAAGAGAGGGCAAGTCCTGATAAAAGAGGAGAGGTTTATCGTGAGCTGAGCAGCACAGAGGAGGAGACACTCAGTCGCAGGCGCCCCCTTCTCCTCCTCCATCCCAACTCCCTTCCTCCCTTTAACTGTAGAACTGTGAGTGGAAAAAATGCCTGTAATTAGTGGGTTGATCCAACCTACAATATGAGTGTAGAAAGAGAATGAACAACAGTACTACCTAGACAATGTTAGCAGAGTGAGTGGGATGTACCCAACTCCATCCGAAGCACAGGGAGAAATCCTCTACTACTGCTGGGGAGTCAAATTTCACAATGCCAAGGAAAACTCCAAATTAATTCTAAAAAAGCCCAAGCTCTCAAACAGCTGCTTTAAAACTTCTCTCTCGCAACAAGGGGGCTTTTAAACTGTTGTATAAACATCTGAACCAAAATGAACATATCAGCAAAGTGCAGTGCTCACCAGCCTCACGTCGTCCTGCCTGTGAAGCTCAGATGTCCCGTGAGAAAGCTGACTTGTGTTTCTAGACAGACATGCCTCAATAAGTCAGGCAAAAGGCACAGTAAAACCTTCCATGGAAACGGGCACCACTATCAAAACTGCTGCAGCCCCGCTAGTCTGTGTTATGCCTACGTTTTCTTTTAATGCTTCAGCACTACGGTCGGAAATAGTTTCATCCATGCACCATCCACATCATCGCTGTCATGGATTGCATGTGCTAGCTTCGACCGCGCCGACCCTCACCGCACAGTCTCGTGCTTCACACTATATGCATGTTAACAACTTCGCCCTGAATGCTTAGAGGGTTTTTGAGGCGCTCAAGCAGGTGGAAGTTCATGAATGGCAGGCCTTGTCCTTCGTTCTCCACAGCAGCCATCTCTCTTTAAAGTTGTGAAGAATCCGCTCTGTCACATCCTCCAGAAAGAAAACATCCCTTATTTAGATCAAATGCAGTAGTTTCCTCAGAATGCCACATGTTAAAAACCCAATCCTCTGTAAGATGAACTCTGTTAAAATAGTTTCCAGGCTGCAAGATGACACTTTGAATGCCACAGATCAGCAGCTCTCAGTGAAAGACCCACTGAGAGGATCATACATTTACCATTTCTGAAAAAAAAAAGAACTTTGGTTTTGACAAACAAACTCTTCAAATCGCTGTTGAGCAGCTTCTTTTGTGGTATCTATCCATGACTTTTTGTTGTAGTCGATTTCTGACTTGGTTTGTAGTGTAATTTTCTCCTGCAAAAAAAAAAAAAATTTTAGTAGCTTACCCTCAAGTAGGTTTCAGTAATCACTTTGAATCCATAATCTGCACATTTACCTCAGGGTTAACATCCGCAAAGCAGATACGGGACAGTTTGTGGATTTTTTTTTGTTGTTGTATGCTAACATCAGTTGCTGCACAAAAATATTTGCCAGCCTCTCTGGTGTTCCTGGGTGCTTCGTGCTCACTGCTGGTCAGTGTCCGACCACACTGGAAACACAGGAACGCCTCTGTACGGGCCCAGCTCCTACCTTGTCTCCATAACAACAAAGTCGAAGCCTTAGTAAGCGCTGGGCACGCTGGAGCTGATTTCAGCGAAATGCCCCTTTAACAAGTAGACGTACAACAGGCAAAACGAAGCTCCTACAACCTGATGATAATATGACTGTAACAGTGCAAACATCCCAGTCGATCCATCCATCCAGACTGCACCAGTGACATACAGGCCTCCACAGGAAGCGTCTCATAACTTACACTCTCACTGTACCAAATCTACTTGAATAATTCAACACAAAAGGCCATTGAACACAGTTTTGTACATGTCCATTTTTACTGTACTTGCTTTTGTTGTCAAATAATAATGATACACTTAACCTCTGAAGAAAAGTGTACTATAATCTGATCTTTTGTTAAGTTTGTTTATGATTTTCTTTTCGAGGTTCTTTTTTTGTCTTCAGGTCATTTCAGCAGTTCTTTTGAACCGAACACAGCATTTAGACTATTTTTATCGAGCTGTTTAAAGGCACCATTTAATCCCATTACTTTAACCCTGTTTGGGGTTCACCCCTTTAATCACAAATGCTTAATACTCTGATGTCAGGATGCAGGTTAATGCAGTTAGCCTGCCATCCACAAGTTCTAAAAAAAAGAGCTCGGGGGTATCTGGTGAGATGAGAAAAAACTAAAACTTTCTGACCTCTATGTTTGTCAGTTTCAGATGGAGGAATGAATTTTCTTAATTTAGATTCTTTTGAACGTTTTCCATAAGAATAGAGACCACAGCATTGTGAGTTAGCAATGTAGTCATAATTTTTATTATTGCTTTTTTGCCTCATATGAAATGTTGAAGCTTGTATATTTTTCAAAATCATACCTCTTAAAATATTTCGCTTATGTTGTACCTTCATATCTTTTAAGAAACATCCATCATGTAGCTTACTAGACGAGTAGCACAAATGTGCTCATGATTTTATTTGTCCCTACTTGAATGAAAACAAAAGGAAAGAGACACTTTTTTTCTGTCAAAGAAAACACTGGGCTACATTTTATATTCTTCATCCCGTGTTGTCAGGGTCCTGCACATCCTTGTAGATCTTTTCAGGACAAAATGAAATCTTATTTTTGTTATTTTTACCGAGCTCTCATATTTTTGTTGGTTAAAGCATTTTCTCTGTGAGGGATGATGTCAATTGTAAATTACTCTGAAACTTCATGTCAGCATTTCTAATCCAACTTTAAAACCGTTATCCCAGTTCAATTACAGGCAAAGAAACCACACAAAGACAAGTGTACCAGTGAATATTGTTTTCTCTGAATTATAAAAAAAACATGTTTAATGGGATTGATTGTTGCTTGGTATGTTAAGAACTAACATTAATCTTATTTAAAAGCTTCTCATTAATTACATGAATATATCACTGATCAACTGAAATATTCAGAAGGACGGATCTCAACATATGAACATGGTCGATGCAATTGTGTGCCAAAACTATGATGGTAACTACATGATAAAGATGTTGAGGGTAAACGAACCTATTATCAAACATTTAACGAACTTGTACAGTTTTATATAAAGTGTGACATGTTTTTATGTTATGTACAGGATTTAATGAAGCAACTCTGCATATTTGATATGCAAGTGTTCTAAGTTTAATATTTCTTTTCTGCTTCATGTAAACATTTTTGATTGTGTAGCTTTGTTTTCATTTGGTTCTTGTTATTTAATTTTTTTTCCTTCTTTTTTTTGCTGTACAATACACAAGCAATGTATAATGGCTTATTGCAGGTATTTTGACATAAACAATCTTAATTATAATGAACGCCCAACCATTCCAAAGGATTGAAAAATTGCATTTGCTATAAATGTGCTGCTTACATCGATCCGATGCATTTTTGTGGGTTTTGAATAGAACTCTTGTCTTGACTGTGAGGTTTTACACATTGTGAGTTGTGCACAAGGTACGTTTCTCATTGTCGACATTTCCCAGGTTAAACCTCTCCTTATTTCTCTGCAGGCTTTTTGTGCAAGCTAAGCCAACTCAACTGAACAACGTACATGCAATAGTCAAAGGTTAAGGACATACAAAGCATGTCTTCCCTCATGATGAAGGCCAAAGGCTTTTTACGTATGGGGACAGTTACTTGTGTTTAAGAGGCAGCCCGAATAGGATGGAGTGGTTCTTGAGCAGTGAACAGGGAGCTGTATGAGTCTGAAGCTCCGCAGATTCAAGTTGTTACCAAAGGTTTTGAAGGGGAAGATGAATGTTGCAGTAATTTTGAACCACACGTTCGATTTTATATGCTATAAGTGTCGAACAGTGGATGTTTTGCTTGATATGGACCTTTTTCTACATCTCAGATAAGCGATTTAGGTATTTTTTTTTCTTTCTTTTTTTTTTTAATCACTTGAATGAACAAACCCCATGTAATCATAGGAGAAAACTAGCTTTGAGTGAGTACAAGGCGATAAAACAAAACAGACAGAGTGAGCTGGAACATGCAGGAGAGCGGGCCACATCTGGCAGTACTCTTCACTGACCGCGTGGTCTCGCTTCGCTGCCTGATCTGACACTGTGTGGCGTTTGCTCTTTACTGTAGAAAAGCTTACAAAAGTCTTTTTTGCTCAAGCGTTGGGAAATGTTTGCCCTTAGAGGATTTATCTGTTCCAGGTTCTGCAGCACATGTTGCTGTCAGTGACCTAACTCTGGTTACAAAGAGAGAACCACCAGCTTTTGGTTGTTTCCTGTACCTGTTTGTCCTCAATGTACCTCCTCAGTGTAATATTGCTCTCTTGATACCTCTGTGTTTCTCCTCTGCCCATCACCATCAGTTGCCTGTTGTAGTGACTCCATGGTGCTGCTTCCCCTCTCAGCACCAGTATAATCTAATCTGTAAATAACTCTCGACTCAGCTATGGCCAGTACATTTTCATATGACCTCACTCTAACCTTCAGGTGTCATTTTATTCTTCTTTCAGTAAACCAAAATCACTACATTCAAGTATTACAGTTGTACAGTTCCTTGGATTCTACACACATTTAATGTGCTGGTCTTAGCTGCTCTGCTGTACCTTTTTATGGCATTATTTTTTACATGTTAGACAATATATTGTGACCATGTCCTATGCAAATATGAAAATAACAGATTGTTGAATAATGTATGTTGTCATAACTTGTATGCATGAAATAGTGAAGTTTACATTTGGAAATAAATTCATAAAATAAGCAGCTACAATTTGTTTTGTGCTTTCATTTGCAATCACTGTATCAAAAATAAACTGCACACATATGAGCCATTAGTAAACAGTGGTTGGTTTATAGCAATGCAACATATAGTGAAGTTAGTTTGTCAAAAATATATTAAGTTTGCTTATATTCTCAAATATCACTCAAATGAAAATGGGTGTGTTTTATTGCTAATGAATTCTACTTTTTTTACATGTGAACAATGTGTTATGAAGTGGTTACACAGTCCCCATATTTCCAAATCATATTAAATGTTGAAGTTACAAAACAGAACTGTGGGAAAGGGCACATGAGGGGAATTATATTTCTCATTCAAACAGCCTTTTCTCACAAGCCAGCCACACACTTCAATATTATTCTTGCAACAGGAAGTACACCTTGTTCCCTCATTGCACCCATGCAAATATTTACAGTAACTGCTGGGGTATCAACAATGGGTGGAGCTCCAAATGCTGGGGACTCCTTCCTTCCTCATTGTATTTGAGGCCAAACAGACTACTAGATTGTATGAAGTTTCCTGTGCAGCGTCAGTAAAGTTTGTAAGTTTTGATGATTGAATGTTTTAGGTTCCCATGTGCAAAGTGTATGTTTAACTCCTTGTGAAATGCAAAAGCTGACATTTATTATTGCTCCATCTGCATTTGCTGCTGTATAAAATCACTGCCAATGTATGTTTATCACTGTCTTAAGCTAAGTGTGCCCACCAGCACCAACAGAGATCACAGGCGTGCCCTTTCCTGCTCACAGTGAATCATACAATGTGGAGTGAGACAGGAAGGAAGAGGATGAAGGCATTAAAATTCTTGATGAGGAGCCTGGTGTTCTCCCTGCTCAATCTGTACACCTCCTGCCTGCAGGCAGGTTGGAGCTACCAACACACCACGTTACACAAACCAACAAGCTGCCACCCCTGGCACTGCCACACAACTTGGTGTCCTCCCAACACTTGTTTTTAATATTCGTGTGGCAACAGGAAGGTCTCTATGGTTAGTTTAAATGTGTTTATAATTAATTTGGATTGTCTTAGGCTTTGAATGTTGGCAGGAAGCTGTTGTCAAGGAAAAATGAAAACTTAAATATACAAATCTTCAGCTTCCTGTGTCCTGAATGTTAACCGTCTGGTCATGAAGCCACTATCTGCAGACCACTCACTGAACTACTTCACACATTTCTCTCTGTATAACAAGAAAGCTTTCAGATTCTGCTTCTTGTGTGGGTGAGGCACATATCCTCTTTGGGCTACATGGCTTTCAGTCACGTTTTTTTACTCTCAGGAAGTCACATTTTCTCATCATTGCTGCAGATGTGGGACAAAGCACAGACAGCTATGTGAGCACTGAGAGCACATCGTTGCTATCACCCTGCAGACAGGATGTGGAGGCAGAGTAGGAGGTTTCAGTTTGACTGATTTATCTCTTCACACCTTTTATTTTCTTTGGATTATCAGCTCCTGAACATCCAGTCTCCAGGTGTAATTCCGCATGCACAATGAACTTTCTGGAATCACATATAGTAGCAAGAACCTCAAACATGAGATATTTTCAAAGCATTGTCTGAGGACGAGTACAGCGCGTGAAAGAGATGGAAGATGAAGGGGGTGGGTGGGTGGTGTTACCCAGTGCTGATTGGTGCACCCAACCTAGACAAACTCAAACTCTGTGTGGGAGGCTCTGTGGGCTGCAAAGGGTCTATGATCCACAGAGGTGCGTGGGCTTCGCTGACTTTGAGACTCAGTGGAATTAGTCCACAGAAAAAAGAGAGATGGTCAGCAGCAGCAGCAGCAGCAGTAGTAGTAGTAGTAGCGGTGGTCTTAATCACACAGAGGCCTGTGTCTGTCCCTCTTCCTTCCTTCTCTTTAAGCCTCAGAAGGCAGGCTGAAGGGCCATGTGATGCCACCCACTCTCCAGTGCAGTGCATGGCAGGGCTGGCGCTAGATCCTGTGGAGCGGGTGGGATGAGCTCAGATATTGGAGGCTGGCACTGGCTGAGAAC
>JAPTGW010340884.1:0-11644 GCA_029814545.1 Apogonichthyoides opercularis
TGATGGCCAGCTTCATCATTAAACTTTAATCACTCTGCTTTCCTATAAATACCTTTCCAATGATCCAATGCATTATTCAGTCTCTCTCAGGCTGCACACACACAGAGATACACTGGCCGGGAGACACACACACAAATATACACATGCACACACCTGGAAAGCCAAGAAAAAGCCAGTGTCCTGGAGGAAAGAAATCTTATGAACATTTAAGAGGTTGATGGCCAACGGGCAAAAATAGTCAGATGTTTGTCCTGCTGCAAGTGCAATCTACCACATGGTGTTCTGCCACACAGCTGGATGTGTTTTAATGGTGTATGACATATGCTAAAACTCCGACATGTACTCAGGCCATCTCACATTATATCCCAGTTTGTGGTGTCTGACTTTCAGCTCATGTCTGCACTGTTCAAGGGTACTCCCAAAGACCTTGAACTCTAAAGACAGTGACTGGCACGTTTCTATACTATTTGAGTCATGTTAGCAGACCACCAAGTTACATCTGTTCATCAAGTCATGTCGGCTGGTAAATCAGGTTGTCCAATGAAAGACGGAGGGAAAGTGTTGGGTGACATGAAGCAGGACAGAGGAGGAAAGAGGAGGAGGAGGCTAATGGAAGAGGAGCTGCCACTGGGGTATTAGTCCATGGATTGGTGACACAGAAATGATAGTTAGAGGGAGGAGAGGATGGTGGGATGGGAGGGTCAATCGATGCTTAAAAAGGTTTCACTCCTCTATAGGGACATCGTGTAGGTGTACAAACACACAAGTCTGTGGAAAATGAAAATACACAAACACACACGGCTCCATCTGGCTCAAAAGTCAGAGGGCTAGCCAAACAGCAGCATTTGTTTCAGAAGGTTTAGTTTGGCAACGATTTGGACAATTTCATAAAATGTATAAAAAAAAAAATCTACTGCTTATAGGGTTCAAAAAAGATGATCTTCGACCTCCCTTGTATATGATTAAATCAAATTCTGAACACTATAGGTTTAGCAGTGCTGACTGTCATATCTGTACACAGGCAGACTTTTTTTTTTTTTTTTAAACCTAGATTTGTCATGCATTGCATGTGCACATAACTTTCTTGCTCTCCCAGCCTGTGATGAGTTGGCTCAAAGTTCAAACTGAGCAGTGACGTAGAAAAGAGAACAGGTCTGAACATGGAAGGAGTGAGAGACTGCAGGAGAGTAGAGTAGCACATGGACAGCCGGAGGAAGAGGAAAGACTGGTCGAAAAGAACGCTCCAAACGTGATCTTGCATTCCTTACATGGGGTGGAGCAAAAGAGACAGAGAAACAGAGAGAGGCAAGGAATGGGGGGAAGGGGGGGTGGGGCGAGGGTGACAAGAGAGAAAGTTTAATTTGGCGCCAGACAGCATTTCAATA
The DNA here is from genome assembly GCA_029814545.1 of Apogonichthyoides opercularis. Lineage (NCBI taxonomy): Eukaryota > Metazoa > Chordata > Actinopteri > Kurtiformes > Apogonidae > Apogonichthyoides > Apogonichthyoides opercularis. Next base: position 1,386 of record JAPTGW010340884.1, read on the forward strand.
CCTGGCAGACAACCGCACAAAAACACACACACAAAATATCGACACTATGTAAGTGGCACAGAAGTCCTTTTGGTGACTTCCCATCGTCCGAAATTAGATTAGATATTTGCCCTCCACCCCCGCTCCCTGGGTCCGGCACAGCGGCAGATTCCCAGATAAAAATAGCCAGAGGAACTATTCAAACACTGCTGCCTTTCTGCAGGGAGTGTCTGCTGACTGCACTGGACTTAAGGGGTTAGAGAGGGGTTAGGAGCTCCACTACACTGCCTCACAAGAGTCAGTGGCCTGGGACGGCGACACAGCAAGTCTCTGTCACACACACACACACACACACATATACCACTTATATCTTCCTTTTTTTTTTCTTTTTTAACACAGGAAAACATAGCACACTGGTAACCTCAACTCTTACACACGCAAGAGTTATAGCAGGAGAAAATGCAATGCTGTACTTTCATTTATTCTACATAATAATAATGGGAAGGAAACCATCAGAACTAACCATACATCCCAACTCAGTACACTGCCTGGTATTGTGTTCAAACTGAACCCTAGCATACCATACAGAGATACAAAGAACTTGCCAGTCAATTTTAATTTTCACTAACCAGATCCAACACTATTGATCTGAATAGAGTTACTTTAACAACCTAACTGGGCACTGATTGCTTACTGAAAAGATGCCCTCAGCATGACCAGTATCACTGGGGTTAATCTAACTACGTAGACTAGGAGTATACATTACAACGCCAGTCTCATAGAGCTCTGCCACTGGCAAAAAAAAAGAAAAAAAAAAAAAAAGGCCACCATTGGGTGTAGCACCATCACTAAGGGATGAGAAGAAATGTCTATGTGCATGTATATGCTATAGGTCTGGCTGCATAGCTGTGGTGCATTGGTTCACTGTTGGGTAAGAGTTATGGGAAGAGTTAGCTTAGTGACTGACTGACAAAGTGCTGTCATGGTGTTGACAGGTTACACCGTGATTATACTCTTAACCAGAGAAGTGACACTCTAGGCTCTAACCTAAAGGACAGATCATTGTGTTGTGAGGATCTAAAATAAAACCTCCCGTCTGAAAGGATCAGGAGAATAGAGTTACCTGACCATCACATGTATGTGTCTAGTGTGTATGCACGCACATTCAAGTCATCAGATCAGTTTCAGTGCCACCGCTGTCACCAAGAGGCTGCTATGCGCAAACTATACCCAACAAGCAAAGATGTATAAATTAACACATGCACTGACACATAACAGAACTGCTCACCTAATAATCCCTATCCCTCTTCATATGCTCACTTGATACTCTTTTACAAAAACATGCCATTCTGTGCCTCACACTGACTCACCTCCACAACAATGTAGGCCTGTAAACTCCCCATATTACATTACAATACACATGCATGCGCAAATACACAAACAGCTGCTGAACAGTGTAGGTCAATCCTTGAACACTTACACACCCTATTGCATTCTCAAAATGTATTTTAATACCCATTTGAAATAAAAGCCTTGGTGTGTGTATGTTAATGGCTGAGTACATTTTCAGTGGCTAATATTAACTCAATGTATTTTCTTATTAAAATAATGTACATTGTTATAAAAATTCTTCAGCCAGTTTTACATATATCCAACTTATGAGGTATCATCTTTACAGTATGGATTTTCTGCCACTAGGGGACTCTGGGTCAAAATAATAAAAACTATAGTTTGATAATGATCTGCTAAAAATTTGAAGAGACTCAGGCACAAATTATGTTCGTAAAAAAGGTAATGTATTGAAGTGTTATTCACATTATGTTTAATAATGCACATATTCAAGTTGGGTTATTTCATTCTAATGAAAAAAAGTTCTGCAGATTTAGCCTAATGCTAAATCTGAAGGGGAAATGATGCCACTGACAGGCAACCAAATGATAGAAACCATATTGAATTGTTTTGTATTTGAACATCATGTGATATACACAAATCAATAAACTATATAAGAGGCCTAATCATCATCACATATTTAAATGCAGAAATGTATGCATCCTTCACTCTGAGTTTGTTCAGAAAAGGCTTACTAAGATAGGAACTGTTGTGTTTCCCCCTCATGTGTAATGCAGCACAGCCGGCAACTATTAACCTTCTAAGCAGGAATGTGGGAGGTCCAAGAATTCCAATAAAAAACAGCAGTGTGTTTGTGTGTGTGTATGTTTTGTGCATTTCTACTTGTGCACATTTCTCAAAAGTAGAACAGTTATCTGTGAAATGTTTGTCCTTTGAAAAATACAGGCCCACCCCATTAGCCTTGCTGACCAATAACCAATACAGTCAATACAAGGTCATGATGAGGCTACAACCAATGGCGTCACAGTAAAACTAGGCTCAATACACACAACAGATGTACACACAGCCTCAGGACACATTAAGTTCTGCTGCTGTGTCATCAGTGTAAAAAGTGAATTTTAAATGGACCTCTTTAACGTTGAACATCAGAACAAGGCAGCTGATCAAACGGCCAAGTCAGAACAGCCAATAGATAATCCATAGGACTTGATGGCCAGATCTGAGGTTAACATGGCGGTCTGTGGGGCAGGGTGCAAACGGGACAAACATTAGTGCTGGACAGTGGTCAGAGGCACACAGGCCGTCAAGGGTAATGCTGCCTTGTTGGCTGTGGTCTTCCCAGTCTCCCTGGTCAAGGGCGGCACAGGACTAATGGCGGGGAGGTTCATTAGTGTCGACTGGCTGAGCACATTGTTCACTTTGGTCACATTCCTGGCTAAATACAGACATTTCCACAACTGGAGGCCCTTCCACCAGAAGTCATTTGTCAACTTAGCATTGCAGACGACCATATCAAAAGTTGTATAAAGAACTCTTGCGACAATAAAAAGTGGGTCATACTGCCTCCACCACACAATTCGTTTTGCCTTCTTTAAACCTTATCTTCTCTACTTATAAATTTAAACTGAGACTTATAAAAATCTCACAATTGTTACCAAGCCTGCTTAAGATTTTAGCCTACAATCTTGTTAGTAAAAGACACTTTGCTTAAAGCTTTAGCAATATATATACACCATATGTTCACACCAGCAATCAATACATGCTTAACATACAATAGAGATAACCAGTTTTGTTATGGGATGTCATCCGTTTCAGGCTTTAAGTATGTTGGCTGAGCCTGATCACAGTAGGGCACTGTCCCATAAACCCGGTGGTAAAACTGCATTGGGATAAAGGCAGGCAGCGGTTTTGCTGTGGTCAGCACTGCATGGGAGTTTTCACAGATAAGGCTAATCGCTGCGCTTATCATCACAGTGGTTGTTGAGATTGAAAAGCATATGCTCGCAACAGCACACATAAACCCACACAGGGAAAAGGTGAAATGTTCTCTCTCAATTCTTTACTCACAAAATACCCTTTTGTCTACTGCCCTGTCACATCATGAGGCGGGACTGTGTGCATCTCAAATAAATACTAGAACAAATCCACAGCAATGCCAATCAATCGACAGAATCAGTGGGGAGCACAAAGAAAAAAGAAAAACAATCATGATTAAACTACGTAAATGAATGACTAATGAAAAGTGGGCTCTTTCTTTCACATGTCCACGTTTCACACGCACGCACAAGTGCGGTCTCTTCACTTGTCAAAAGCACCACCAAACTATGAGCTACTCTGTACCATTATGAGCACAATGAGAGGTCCCTGGCCCCACAAGTCCACACACAATCAGCCCCAGGGCCTGCCCCACTCCCACCATTGTCCCACACTCCACACACACATACACACAATGGCCACTCCAGAGCCAGGGGTCCCACCATGCAATTCCATCACACAAAGACACACACCAGTCCTTATCCCGTCAGAAAGGAAAGAATGACAGAGGTGGCAGAAGAAAAAATTGTATCCCTTGGGAAGGAACGGAGGGAAACGAGTGAAACACAAAAGGTGTAAGTGTGTGTAGGGTGGGTGTGGACATATTAGAGAGGGAGATACAAACTGTAAAGTGGGCCAGTTATCCTGGTGTGTGTCTTTGTCAGTAGAGTTTCATCACTTATTATCAGAGCCTTTGATAATAATAAGAATATTATGGTGGAAAAACTCTGCCACCTGTGGAATACTCTGAATTAGGCCTGCACAGTATTAAGAAACGCTGCATCATTAAACAAATACTGATACCGATTCTATGTCTTTCTGTTTTAATGGGCATACTGCTAACATAGACCCCAAACAGTAAAAGACATTAAATAACTTTAAATACACCTTCAGTGAGCAAACTGCACACAACCAAGTAAGATAGTAGTTCTCAGTTAATTATTCAATTTTGTACTTCTTTTCCACTTTCTTATGCCTCGCTTTTCAAGCAGTTTTTGACAATTTGTTCATTGCTCTCATTACAATACTGATGAAAATGTTATTTATCAGTCAGCTCTACTCTGCCTCTAAGGATCAGATAACATCAGGCAGCAACTCTGATTTGATATCAACAGAAATAAAACAGGAAACTTTGCAACAACACAGAAACAGCACCTGTCTGTCTGCAAGAACAGATGCAGTCATACCATTTCCTGCGTCATCACATCAATTCAGTATCAGCAGAAATATTATAATTTGCCAGGCTAATGAAATGACTGCAAAATGGGAGTGCATGGGAAGTGTCCAGGGATGGAGAGAAAGGAGAAGATGTAAACTCCACAGAGGCAACAGCAGCTTACCGCACAGGATGTAATCCTAAAGCACCGAAACATCCTGGGAAAGATGATTACATTTTTTTATCCTACACATATCCTTTCTTATAGGTTGTATCCCCTCACACTCTACTAATGTGTCCACTCTGAATTACTCCATCTACACAGGTTAAGGGTTAAAACTATTCTTGATTGCAAATGCAGCGGGGCAACAGCAAGAGATCAAAGCAGGGCAGCAGTACGGATTAAGTAGTTCAATAATTCAACTATTTAAAGGTTCTGTTATAAGATCAGTCTGTTGTTAAGTAACATCTTTGGAAGAGTGTTGCTATGTTTACCAACGAGCCCCAAGTGGTTTATCTAACATGATCAGAGTATTAATCAAATTCAGTGCTGATAACTGATAAATAACCTGATGACATTTAGATTCAGCAAACTGGAACTGATTTAAAAGTAATGTTTGTTTGAAACACGATTAGTGAAGGAATCAATGAAGTTGCAGAAAATAACCAATCTCACAATTAACTTACACAAACTATACAGCAGTAAATGTGAAAAAAAAATTATTTTAGTTGCAGCACATACTCCAAACCAACCAGAGCACAAACAGGTAGTAACACCAGTTAACATTCTTTACATTTGGAGAACAGATGACAAATACAGCCAACCTACAACACAAACATTCACTCCAACCACATACCTACAACCCATAACTTAAGCACTATTAATTTTTAGTACCTTCCCAGAAGCACTTAAGCAGACTGCTGCTGTCACATACACAAACACAGCTTTCCTTGTAATAAAAGGGCTACTCTGTGGTGGGATGTGGTGTGATGTCATGGCAGGCTCCTCTGGGCTGCTGTGGGGAGTGGGTGTGTGTGTGCAGGAATGCGGAGAGTTGAGGGGCGAAGGCTGGGTGCAGCGGGAGTCAGGAGGGGATGGGGTGGGGGAAGGGAGGGGATCAGGGGAACGTCCCAAGTGGAAAAGGATCCCACACGGTTTGTCAGTCACACCACATGGTCCTGTGCCAGATGCGTAGAGTGTCAACGCATTATTCCTGGAGGTAAAACAATTCATTAAAAATAGGTGATTCTTGTTTGTTTGTTTGTTTTTTTAATAATTGGGGGTTTCAATTGCAGTGTCTTGTGCACAAGTATAAACATTTATTTTAAGTCATCTAAAAGTGTCAAGTCAAAAAGGTGAGTTTTATTACTGTCACTCAGCAGCAATAAAATGCATAGCTGGCACAAATGATTGTACTTTAACTTCCTCCTTTCAGAATAAAAATTGCTTTGACTTCTGGAGAGAGAAGCAAGAACAAACTTATGCAAGCATTTCAGGAATTAGACAAACAGACAGACACAGAGCTCAGCTGACTACTGGAAACCCCCCTCCTTTCTGTCTCACTTCAATTATGCTGACAGGCCAAGTACCTGACAAATGTAGGCTCAGTGACTGGGTTAAGATCAGCTGGGTCGTTGTGGACCTGACCGGATCCAGTCACCTCAACACCACCACCATGAGGATAGATGTTAACTTATCAACACATCTCTGAGTCAGCCAGAACAAACACGCACGCACTCACTCACACCGTCAGTGCTTCTAGGATTTTCACTTTGTATTGTGAAAGGTGCTGGATGGTGAAATTAGGTTGTCAGGGTGACACAGAGGATGTCGCTGTAACAACTGTACAGTAGTTAAACCACTTCCTCTCGAATAGGAGTACAGTGCTAAACCTGCACCAGATTTCAGTGTCTTATCTAAGCTGAACCGCGGACTCTGTTGTGAGCAACTGAAACCAACAGGTTAATGTCGGGGCTAATAACTATCTGGCTTCTTAATCATTCAGTAACGGTGTCAATGGAACCTGGACCCACGACAGCAAACAAAAGACAATAAAGTCACAACTGGAATCACGTAAACTTACCACTATCTCCAGGTGTTTTCATTCTTTCGGCGTCTACTTCTTAGGGTAGCTCGCGGATGAAGTTTGCCAAACTAGATGAATTCCACAAAGTTGGTTTGTGGAAACAAAAGTCAGTCTCTCGGCCGCTTCCTCCCCCTCAAGTTCCCAATCGGGAAAGCTAGGCGAAGACACACTGCAAACTTTTGTGGCCACTGCTCCAGCGGCTTTCTCTTCTCCGGTCGCCGCTACCGCCGCCGCGCGCTCTCTCGGTCGACTTCTCCGGCTCTCCGCCAACCGACCAAACCGACCAAGGGGCTTGCTTTCTCCGCGAGCCGAGTGGTTCAGACCTAACTGTTGGTCCTCGCGTCTCGTCCCGTAACTAATAGCGATGAAATCTGCTCAAGTTGCGGCGGAAAACGACCGACCGTCCCGACTCGAGCCGACCGAAGGAAGAGCCTTTCCTCTCTCTTTGAAACAAGTTGTTTCGTTAAGTGTCCGTCAGCTGTTTACTCCGTCTCACCGGCATCTTCATCGCTGTTTGACATCTTTTCGCCGTAAAGCTTTGTTACTTCTTTGACAGAAATTACAGATGAACCTCGCTTTCGTTGCACACTTTTTTTTTTTAGTCCTCCACTCACTCTCACACCACTCAGTGCTACTCTCTCCTCCCCCCGTGCCTCGCTCCGTCCTCGGGGTGTCGTGTTTCTGTGCGGGGCCCGCCCACACTGACGGGGAGGGGAGGGGAGGGGGGGCTAACGTGGCGAGTCACGCCCACTCACCACGAGCCGGGACCTGGGCTGGCGTCACTGCAGCACGCGGCGTTGCCTTGGTGACCGCCACAGCGCGCTCGTCGTGGTGATATCACATCCGCGTCCAGCGATTCCAGAGCGGCGCGAGAGTGCTTCTGCTCACGGTGTTCATTTGCGTCAATCAGTGGTCGGCCTGGTAATTAGACCACTTCTATTATAATAATTATCAAGTGGCAAATTGAATCAGACAGCGTCAGTTAGTGATTAAGGCTGAAAACAGGAAACTCAAAGTCGGTGTTATGACAGTGGTATGAAATTATTGAGAAACGTTACCATTTTTCGAGAATAATTAAAAAAAAATTAATGTGTCTTCAAAATTAAACTATTCGAACCACAAACAAGCAAGGACGAACAGCTTGATACTGTCCTGTTTGTGTCACTGTGTCTGTGATTTGCTAAAACTAAAGCAAGCCTATCATAAAACTTCATGATTTCCGGAGCTGATTGAAAAAAAACCCAATAAAAGTACAAACTATAGAAATAAATAAAATGTAAACTTTTTAATCTATTCAAAATTTTGACAGGAAGAGTACATTTACATGCATTACATAACCTACATACATTATTACATTTACAAATATGCACAGATGCAATGTGCACAGAACTTGTAGCCAAAGCTAATTTGCAGACCATCTCCCTGGTTAAGCTCTTAAGAAACAAGCTCTTAAGAAACAACAGTAGGACAAACATAAGGACTATAGGACTAAGCATTTGACAAAATACATAGATGCTGACACAGATCAAGGAACAGTCAAACAATTAATAGCTTAATTGTCATGAGGATAATTGCAATCAGTGTGTAACCATATAAAAAGGAAATGGTGTATTTTTGGTCCTAGTAAAGTAGGGATACCTCTAGCAACAGCATCACACAACATTATCTACTCAACTACATGGATCCATCACATCCATACAAAATATGTTAAAAACCACATGTTGAGAGTCAGTCAGAAGTTCCTTAAAGTCAATTGTTGATATTTAATAAAGTCAGAGAAGATCAAACCCTGTCTATTTGTTGTGATGGGAAAATTATAGTTGCAATCACACAGTTACCTGCTCCTATTTCCACTTATATTGTATCATTGAGTGCTACTTTCATAACTTGACAGTGGATGAAATGAATATATTATTGAATAGTGTGAGAGCAACATCTCTCAGCTTTAAGATTTGCTATACCTTCCAATATGAACACAAGGACTGAAGTCCTCCAAGCCTATATTTAACAATTAAAATGTCTAAAAAAAACAGTTTTACAATAAACTCATGCATAGATGTAATATATGACATGAATTTGCCTCATAAGGTGACATAGTCCCACATATATACTTTATATTTTCTAGACAAAGATGTATGGTGATGTAAAAGTTAAATCAAATGACAATGATATGCATATGTAGCCTATTAAAACTATAATAAACAAAATTGTTCTAATTTGTGAAAGGTTTTCATATGGTCAGTGATGTGTGAGGAGTACATCCTGCATAGTCCATTTGCATAAGTGAACTACCACTATTACACAACTCAACTATTCAACATTACAAATTCTCATTCTGACTCCACTTGATAAAAAAATACTTTTTCCTTTTCAATTTTATGAAAATGTGTCAAATATATTATCAATTACAACATAAGGAACAACAGAAGTGAAGAGAAAACTTTCATCTGAGTCGCTTGCCAATCTCTCGTGGAGCATTAACTCCTTTTTCCTCTTTTTAAGGTAGAATAAACCAAAGATATTTGTGCTGCAAACACACATGCACATAAATTCCCACAATTCATGTGAATCAGTGCCTCTGAGCAGAGAGACGTGAAGTCAAGTAAACTCTTTCACTTCATCAGGTATTTGGCATGGCGTGGTTGATTGTGCGAACCGGTGTCATGCCCAGCCTGTCAGCTCAAACACACTGACCTCCTGCTTCCTCATGTACTGCTGATATGAAGCTGTCATGTGTTATCCAGAGATGCATGTGAGCGGGTGAGGCGTCATACATGGGAGATGAAGTGCATCTCCTCTTTTGCCTTTTTGTACTCAGGAGGCACCTGGCGCTTTTTTTGTGCTCATGACTGCGTTGTTACATCAGCGATGCTCGCTGCTGCCCTGGCTTGTCAACAGGATAAGACAGCAGTAGTAAAACAAAGTAAACAAAGTCCCTTGACAGCTGCAATGTCCCTGTGGTGTGATTTACAAACAGGATTTCTCCTCCCTTCACTGGCCATTCTCTGACAGGCTCAGGAAACCCACTCTGTTCTGCCTGATAAGAACTGGACCAAAAGAAGGGGGGAGACAAGCAGCCTCTAAATTGGATGCAGAACCTTCACATTCAGGAAACTGCTGTCCTGTCTTCTTCAGACCACAAAAAACCACTGGGCAGGACTGTGAGGCATTTTCTCACACACACTGATGACAGAGATGGGAAAAAACACCACGCTGTTCCCATGTCTGTCTGTTTCCCTCTGATGTCTTGTCATGAGTTTTGCCACGCTTTCACAGACATATAATTTCCTCTTTTTTTTTTTAAAATGAGGTGTATTAGTGAAGTTGAAGAGCTCCTTAGCATCCCAGAGAGTTACCGATGAGAGCGGAGACATCAAAGAGAGGACAAGTGGAAAGACAGTGAAATGAGACGGAGTTGGTGATTAAGTGCATGGTGGACAAATAGCTTTTCCTCTTTGATTTCTCTGTGTGGGTTTATGCAAGTGCGTACCTGTCTTTGACGTGTGCGAGCTCACTCTATTGTAACTCAAGCACAGCAGATGACATTTACAGACAAATCTACAGCACAGTACATTCTGAACACTGATAAACACAGTGCGCCACCCTCCCGCACAAGTGCCAATCAAACTGAAGGCTCATTAGTCTGAGAATAA
>JAPTGW010340956.1:0-17622 GCA_029814545.1 Apogonichthyoides opercularis
AGAAAGCAAGAAAGAAAGAAAGAAAGACAGACAGAAAGAAAGAAAGAAAGAGTAAATGAACAAAAGAAAGAAAAAAGAAAGAAAGAAACATAAGAGATGGAAGTAAGGAGCTGAAATCTGATGAAACTTGAGGAAACTTTGAACACATTAAACTGTGTGAAACCAGTTGTGTTGAATTAATGAAAACCACATGCCAGTATCCAGTCTGTGGCCTGTATGTCTTTACTGTAAGGACATTGTTATAATGTCTAATGAGCAACGTTAAACTTTTTACTTCAAGTCTTAACACCCTGATTAATACCACACCACTCTGTAAATGAGGCACCATCATTTTGTGGACAAAACTAATCCAACATTTTACAAACAAAACATTTACAAAAAAAACAGCTCCCCTGTGGGCAGCCTATATGTGTAACAGTGAATATTCCTGTTAATAAATCCACTTCTGTATAACTTCGTATGCCTGCCGAGACAGAGGAATCTCCTCTGTATGTCCTGCTGTATAATTCAACATCTGTACGCTCACTGCTGGACTGCCTCAGTCAGTCATATAGAGCAAAATCGTTGCTGCTGTAAATAAAGCAAAGCTTGACAGCAGTAACCTTGATGAAAAAAAACTTTCTTTACATTTACTTTCTTTAGCATCATGTAGTATTTTCAGTGTTATGTCATATGTTGTATTTCCTTTCACCCCTTGCTCATTAGGCCTTACACCAAAGACACAAATTGTAGTTGTCTCTGTTTTGGGTAGCTGAAAATAAAAGATATAAAGTGTATAATTTATATGGTAGTTGATTTGAGTATCATTTTGCCTGAATATTTATTTTGGTTGATAATCAACTGGAAAATACATTCTGGTTTACAGACTTCATTTGGTCTTTGGTGTGGCTTTGCTTTTCTTTTTGGGTATATTACTTCTATATATGATAAATTAAAATAATATAGTTATTGTTTTAATATAATCTTTTTTCTATTAGTTTTTTTTTATATAAATCATATGTAATGGGATAGTGAGTTGCCTTACTTTGTCTATATTGTTGATGTCATCTGATTTGACCTACAGTAAAATACTGGACGTTTCATATTAACTTGATGTGACATAAAATTCGGTTCACATTATGAAGCAGACTGTGTAAAAGCTCTTTAACTCACCATCCCATTACTGTCTCAGACTGTAATGTTCATCTTTGAAAGATTTATGGGCCAGAATTTTATAAAGATTACAAGATCATTTTGTTGAACCTCAGATGGTTATCCTCGGCTGTTTCCAGACAGCTTCCTCTGTAAGTGACAGGTCTTTTTGTTTACAAAATGACATTTTTTGTTTTGCTTGTGTTTAATAAAATACTGATGATGAAGATGTTTCTGTCATTACTGAAAATGCAGCAGTGGAGAAAGCAGTTTGATGATGAGAGACAAGTCTCTAAGAGGAAACCTAGGATTAGACAAGGAGGGGACGGTCTAAAAAAGAGGATGCTTGCTACGTGCACATTATGTTCAACTCTGGAATCTGTAATTTTGAGTGGCCTCCACTCAGGAATCATGGATGGCTATTTTTAAAGTAATTGCCCAAATGTCAGATTTGTGATATTATTTTAACTCTACGGCTTCAGCTTAATTGTGTTACACACTACATGCCACCAAGCAGCGTTCATACAGTAAAATAAAGCCAGCTCTAGCGTTTTTTTGTTTTTTTTTTAAACATGTCAGACATCAACATTAAACTGAAACACAGCACTGCAGAGGGTAGCGGAGCCCAGAAATGACAGGAGCCCCTTTGTACTACACTGGCTACTGTACAAGATGGTGTAAATAATTCATCAACAGTAAACCAAATACATACAGAGCCCTTTGCTCCAAAACAATTGTGTGTATTGTGCATGCATGTATTGTGCATGCAAATCTTTGCACACTGATTTGTGGACACAAAAACTCAAAACTTTTCCTTTTAAAGTGAAAATCATTTACTGCTCACATATACTGTTCATATATTGTTTCATCACTGTTCCAACAGCAAGAGTTAGTATTTGTTACAGCATTTGCTTTACAGTATTTAGTGTAAAGCTTCACTACAGCCAAGGACTTTGTTTTGTTATACTTTATTATTTTACTTTGGTTGGTTGTAAGATGGGTTATACTAAAACTACGAAAATAATTGTCATGAAACTTTGGAATAAGTGACAAACATGTAAAATGGGGTGGATCCAAGACTATCTTTGACATTTTCAAACAGTGTCAGTGAATTGTCTTCTAGTCTTGTTTAGTCTGATCAGGACAGGTCATGAATGCATTTCAAAAATTCTAAAAATCTATGAAAATTGACTATAATATTAATAATTTCAATTGTAAAATCTGATCGTCGGACCCATTATCAATTCAACCAGAAATCAAACATCACATGATGGTATAACAGCTCAAAAGCCAGCGAAACCATGGTGTTTGAAACGTGAGCCCTTACAGAGCCTTGCACTAGGGTCAGATTCCCTGCTCTTTTGTCAATGAGTTGCTAAATAATTCGAGAAAATACAACCCCTTCACTTTCACTCCTCCTGACAAATGACAGAAAGACACACAGAGGCTGGACCACTAAGGAACGCTGTGTCCGACACCTGTTTGATAGATTTAACGTAGTGTCTGACTCCTGCCGTCCAGGAAGAGTAGATAAGGGAAGTTTAGGGACATCTGGAATTACTGGACTGTTTCTGTACACTCTGCCTATCGCCCTGCTGTAAGCATTTTGATCCCTTTCACTGTCTGCCACTGACAAACAATAGGACCTCTCAATCAATTTAGATGGTGAAGAGGACCCAGAATAGGTAATCTTGCACCTTAAGGCTGTCATTAAACTTTGATGAGCACCTGCCTGGAATTCTCCACAGTAGTTATCTTTAGAAAGACTGTGCATCCCGCAAGGACCATGAGGAAACAAGCCTGCCCGTCCCCTCGGAGGAGCAGATAGTACAGGAATCAGAAAAATGGTAAGTGTTTTTTAAGAAATGAGCAATTGTGATGTTTGTGGTGCAGTTTCTTGTACATGTTGTTTCTTCTTGTTTTGTCCTTCTCAGTGAGTCATGCCTTGGTGCAGATGTGGTATCCTACTGGTTCTCTGCATCTGTCCTCTCACCTGCTTCACAGTGGCTTTCTGTCCTCCTGGCTGTTGCTGTCCTCGTCAAGGATTTTTTGTTCTGTGCGAGTCTCTGGGCCTCAGATCACTTCCTGGCTCAGTCCCTCTCAGTACGTCAGCTCTCTCTGTGGCCAGAAACCAACTTTGCAACGTGGACCACCTCCTCAGGCCCTTGTCTGGCCTGCAGGAACTCAGCCTCAGTCATAATCTGCTTGCCCGCTTCCCTCGTGGCCTGCCTCCAAGCCTGGAGTCCCTTCTGCTGCAAGAAAATCGCATCACTTACATCACCTCAGGTGGCCTGAGGCATCTGGGGAACCTTACCCGTCTGGATCTGGAGGACAACCAAATCCGTGCCATTCAGCCCGGGGCACTTCAGGGCCTTAACAAGCTGAAGGTCCTCACACTAAAGGGCAATAAACTCACAAGCTTGCCTCAAAATCTCCCACCTTCTCTAACCCATTTAGACCTCTCAGCCAACTGCATCTCTGCTTTGGACCTGCCCTCGTTGTCCAGCTTGGTCAATCTGCAGGTCTTGAAGATCAACAGCAACTGCCTGCGTTCAGTCCCTGAGAGTGCTTTTGACAGCCTCCCACGTCTCAGATCTGTGGACCTGACCAACAACCTGTGGGTATGCGAGTGTGACATTTTGTATTTGTACCGTTGGCTGCTGAGCGGTCGAATAAAGATGGCCACAGACCTGGTTTGCACTGAACCGGTCCATCTTGCTCACCGTCTGCTTTTAAACCTCTCTGTCATGACTATCTGTCCTCTTCTCCTAAAGCCAAATCAAAGGACACACCACGTGGCACAAGACCAAACCATGGAAACCCTCTCAGTGGCAGCCTCAACACCTGGTTTCAGGAGTGTATTAGATGAGACGCTGATATTGGGAGGCTTGAAAAATGATATGTCACCAAAAGCAACAACTGTTGGACTTTATAAATCTGCTCCCAAGACTAGAATATTACCTGAACACCACTCTTTAGAGATGCTTAGCTATGATGAGTGCTTATCCCTGAATAAAACACAACCTGTAAGCCAGTCCAGTTTCAAAACCACTTCTATACCTGTTGAGGAACAGAAGTGCAGAGACAATGTGACAGGACGGTACCCTCAGACCAACTCCACCTCCACTGAAGGGACAGGACCTCTGCTTTCTACAGACAGAGTAGGACCCTGGCCCACTGCTGACCCACGGCCGTCCATACAACGGGACTCTACCGTGGTCATCGCCCTCCTGGCTGTGTTATGCATACTAGTAGCCCTCCTAATGGCAGCAGTGCTTCTTGTCCTGAAAAAGATACTCCTACGCCAACAGAGAGTGGCTCCACTTGATGCAGGATCTGGCAGATGACAACACCACAGACACACTGAAAAAATGTTTATTCTTTATTAATTTCATTCTTAAGTTCACAACAAGCCCACAAATTCATACAATATTCTGTATAATGCTGATATGTGTACATTGGCTCCGTTTTATATAGAATATATTGCGCTTGTCATACTGAATCCTTCATGACTGACTGGTGAATTTGTACAGTCAAGCCAAAATAAAGTCTTAATGCCAAAAATGTACACAAACAAACCTGTAATTCCTTATTTATATTACTCATCTCCTTTGTAAAAATCCAAACTAGGAACATTGTTGAGTTCCTTTCTAAAATAAATACAAAATGCTTTAACAGTCTTGTTACAAACCCAAAGCTCCAAATTCAGCATCTTTGAATGAACTACTTGTTATAGGAAAATAAGTAGGACCTTAATTACCATGCACATACCCCAACGTAAATGAAGATATTTAAAAGAATTACAACTCTTAGAGCTGCACAAGATCTAATGAAGTATTCTGGTAACCAGTCTTCCATGCAGCACTGCTATCACATGTTACAGGGCTGGAGGAAAGGCATCAGTGTGTTACATATTAACGCCAACGGACCTCTACTTCTTGTCCTGTTTTATTCTGTAATCTGACAGCGCTGCTTTTATGGCATCTTCTGCAAGCACTGAAAAAAAAAAGAATGAAGGTACTTTGTTAAGCGCAACAATAGATTTGAGCTCAGTAACAAAGTAACATATTGATGTGGAAAACATGATAGGAAGATTTCCAAACAGGGCATATAGGTCATTGAAAAGCTTGACTAATATGAAAACTGAGCATCTGGATACATGTCAGTACCTGAGGTTATATGCAGTGGCCAAAATGATTAAGCCATCCGACAGAACTGAATATTTTCAGTTTGACCTGTTTTTGCTTCTAAAACAGAATTTTATTTCATAATGTTCATGAAACACACAGATCTTTGCTCAGAGCACAAAACATACCAGATGAAGTGAGCCCTCGTGTTTTACCCACTTTTAACTTTAATATTTACTTAATGATCAGAAAAGACTCACGTCACCATCAGTTTAACCACACTCCTATCTGACAATGACTCCACAAGGTATTTGGCTTCTTCTGTGAAGACTTTTTATAAAGACAATGACCTCAATCTCTTTATGACGGCTCTATTTTATAGTTTATTGGTTTACAGAGCATGATGATGCCTTTGATATTTCATTAATTTTATTGATATTTTAATGTCCAATTAAAAGGAACAAAAAAATATCTATTCCAATCATTTTGGCCACCACTATACAGTCAAACACCATTGCACATGACTTCCAGATACTTACAGGTAGATTTCTATGGCTTCATCTTTGTCACTTTAATTTAGAGCAGTGGTTCTCAACTCCAGTCCTCGTGACCCAGTGTCCTGCATGTTTTAGATATTTCCATCTTCCATCACACCTGGAAGCCATTCCATCGTTATCAGGCTTCTGCAGAGCTGGATGATGAGCTAATCATTGAGTCAGGTGTGCTGGAAGAGGGAAATATCCAAAACATGCAGGACACTGGATCACGAGGACTGGAGTTGAGAACCACTGATTTAGAGGATTAGATGAGCTTGAACTTTGTTGTTGAACTTACTAGAACAGTGAAGTTTGACTGGGGGAAGGCACAGTTCTTTGGCAATGTCTGTGTTCTTGATCTTCAGAGCTTCATCCACCTGTATGAGGGAAGTAAAATAACCCAGTTATTAATAATCAAAACACATGGAACTTGTACATTATTTTATTTACTACCATTGCACCAACTCACCGATTTCCCTTTTACCCACTCAGTTGCTAGAGAACTGGAGGCGATGGCTGAACCGCAGCCAAATGTCTTGAATTTTGCGTCAACGATTTTTCCGTTTTCATCCACCTCAATCTGGTAGACAAGGATAGCAGATGGATATAATCATGTTGTTTTGGGACTTGGTTTGTGTCCATGTTTCTGACCTCCTCACCTGAAGTTTCATAACATCACCACAGGCTGGAGCTCCCACCAAGCCAGTCCCCACGTTCTTTGCGTTTTTATCTAGAGAGCCCACATTTCTTGGGTTTTCGTAGTGGTCCACCACCTTTAAAAAACAACGGACAAGGAAACGACGCACTGTTTTGTCATTTTAATTCACATATTAAAACTAATAAACTTGCCCGTACTGTTAGGAGAACATCTGCAGCGCACGCGCATCTGTGTCAATACAACTTAGGTGATATAACTTGCCTATAAATGTGGATGTAATATGTCAAATAGTTTGAGTTTTGTTACCTTTTTGTGGTATGAGCAGGCAGCACTAAGCTGCGGGCCATATAACCTTCTGGTAAACAACAGAGAGGACGCGTACCTCCGTAACGACACGACCGCCATGTTCAAACCAACAGACAGCAAACAAACAAGACAAGAAGAGGGGACAGACTGAGGTTTTCACATGGATGCGGCTCCCTCTAGCGGCCTATCCCCGCCTTATCCTCCACGGTGAGCCCACTGGCTCCACCCCTCACGGCGCTGCTGGCTGGCTTGTGAGTTTGTTACCAGGCAGACAGGCAGCCTTTCCAACATGGCAGCGTCAAGCAGCGCAGAGCAAACGCAGTTGCAAGATATGGAAGAGGAAGATGCAGGGATGGAGGAGAGGGAGATGGAATCGGACGAGGAAGAAGAGGAGGGTATGGGGGTAGAAAATTCAGACGACGAGGAGGAGGATTCGTCGGAAGATGAGAAAGAAAACGAGGCCGAAATCCAGCGGCTGGAGGAGCAGGTAATTAGCAACAACCAAGCCAGGCTTCGTTAACGTTAACCGACGTTAGCAGACGAGCTAACGAGAATGAATGGATGGTAAACAGAGTCAGCAGCCACAAGTCAGCCCGGTTAGGATTATGTGCTGCTCTGTCATATGGGATAATGGAAATGAAAGCATAGTCATGGTAGCCACTCTAATTCATATCAATTAAATTAGCGCGTTTGGTACGTCGTCATTTACATAGCTGTCGTGATTAGCTGACATGCTAATGGTGTCTTCAGTGTACACGCGCCTTTTCACCGCATATTGCACAATAAATATATTAATGTGAATTGTTCAAAGTTTTTTTTGGGTGCCACAACATTACAATTCTAATTATGTTAGATTAATAGTGTAATAACTCCGTAACAGATTCTTTATTGAATCTCTAATACATTGATAATGGAGTTGATAATATTTCCCAGGTACACAACAACGGCTGAGAAAGAAAGTATCTAAACTACTTTTAGTGTGAGTGTTACTTAAGTCAGCTCATCAGGTACATCTAATAAACACTGGTATATTAGAGCCTTATAATAAAACTATTCTATTCACGAGTCAATGTTACTTTGTAAACTGTTGATTTAGATTATGCCTGAGAGTTGTAGTTGTAATATCCTAGTGAATTTCCCAGTTGTAAGTGCATTCAGAGTCAAAATAGCTCTAGTCTAATATGTTCTTTTAAGTTATAAAATGTTCTTGATAGAAAATTGATGAATCGACTTTTCCTTCTTTACATCTAACACGTTGAGTATGTTACATTGATGGTTAATTGTAAATTGCTTATACCTTTTTTAAATTTGAATGCTCTCTTTAATTTATTGTTTATGTATTGTATTCAGTCAAATTTATTTAAATTTATCTTGAAGTTTTTAACTAGTAGATAAGTAGGAAGGTAGACTGAATTGCACTTGAATTAGTTGCATAGTTTTTCTTTCCAGTTCGGTAGTTTCAGTCTTATTCAACTTACCAATTGGTCTTTCTTTGACTTCCAGCTGTCGATCAATGCTTTTGACTACAACTGCCATGTGGATCTCATCAAACTACTAAAGCAAGAAGGCGAGCTTTTCCGTCTGCGAAAAGCAAGACAGAAAATGAGTGAACTTTTCCCGCTCACTGAGGGTTGGTGTTTGCTATCATTTTCTTTGGTGTCAGATGAGTCTGCGTTGTATTATTTGTGAATCTGAAATCGTACTGTAATTAATCCTGCAGAGATTTGGCTCGACTGGCTTAAAGATGAGATCCGTCTGACAGAAGAGGAACCGAACCGGGAGAAAGTCTATGAACTTTTTGAGAGGGCTGTGAAAGACTACATCTGTGAGTACATCACATCAGTGTTAGTGTGAAGTGACATGCCTTTACTATTTTTGTTATCTCTATCATTTAATTTATCCTTTTTACTTACAGGCCCAGATATCTGGCTTGAATATGCCCAGTATTCAATTGGTGGTATGGGCTTGCCAGGAGGGGTTGACAAGGTGAGAGCGATCTTTGAGAGGGCGGTGATGAATGTGGGACTTCACATGACCAAGGGCCAGATGTTGTGGGAGGCATACAGGGAGTTTGAGAATGCCATTCTGTCTACAGTGCAGGTTTGTTTCATTTAATAGAAGAGATCTGATTTGTTTATAGGCATACATGGGTTTGCTGAAATTTGCCACCATTTTCTCTCGTGCCCGTCCTCTCAGCCTCCCCCTGGCAGGATTCCCAGCCATGAGGAGCAGGAGCTGTTAAACACTCAGCTTGAGCGCATCCATACACTGTTCCGCCGCCAGCTGGCTGTGCCTTTAATGGGTGAGGATCTTCTGTTCAGATTCTTACTATACCGAACTGTTACATGTGTCCTGCACAAAAGAATGCGAATTATCCTGTTTAAAAGGATAAAGCAGACTTGTAGAGTACATTTTGTCTGTTACATTTATTAGTTATGAAATGGTGTACTGATTTAGAAACCCAGGCCCATTTCAATAGTCCCTGATTGTGCTTACTGTTAAAGCAGAACTGGACTGAAGATAGCCAGATGGTCCGGTATTGTTTTTACTTTCTGGCTTCACGAAACAGACACCAGAAGATTTTTTGTCATGTTTATAACCCTGTGTTACCTTTCTGAATTATTAAATTGTTGTTATGTTCTGTTTTGCATAACTTTAACAAATCTACATAAAACAATAATATTTGTGATATTTTCTGAAAAACATGTTCATCATGAAAGTGTTAGGATAATTGAACTGTACTCTATTTTCATGTAGACATGGAAGCAACATTTGCAGAGTATGAGGAGTGGTCTGAAAATGGTGTGTCAGAGACGGTGATGCATCAGTACAAAAATGCTTTGCAGCAGATGGAAAAGTGCAAAGCTTTTGAAGAGTCACTGGTAAGTGGCTTGTAAGTTGAAACAGTATTTGTTAAATGCATGATATCTGACTTGGATGTTTTCTTTTTTTAACATCTGCTGTAGTTGGTGGCTGAACCTCCTAAATTGGCAGAGTATCAAGCCTACATTGACTATGAGCTAAAGGAGGGTGACCCAGCGCGAATTCAGATCATCTTTGAGCGGGCTTTGGCAGAGAACTGCTTGGTGCCTGACATGTGGGCAAAATACACCACATACCTGGTGAGTCCTGGGTATTGCTGTGATGTAGTGCATTTTGTTGTGTTTTCCATGTCAGGAATGGTATTTCAAGTATTTTGGTCACTCTGTGGTGCATCAGTGAACATGTACAGTAACTTTTGTAATTTCAGCTGTAGATATATGTAATGTTGTCAGTGTTGCAGCTGCACATATGAGCAACAAAAGAATACTGATACTCAGTAGGGAGGGAAATGTGCAAGTCGAAAAAGAAATTGATCCAGGGATTCAACGTCAAGGTGAAGCCGTTCTGACCATGTGTATGTCCATTTTCTCTTGGGTCTTCAGGACCGTCAGCTGAAAATCAAAGACTTGGTTCTTTCTACTCATGACCGTGCAGTGAGGAATTGTCCCTGGACAATGGGTCTGTGGAAGAGTTATCTTTTAGCTCTGGAGAGACATGGGTCTGATCATCAAACTGTCTCAGGTAACAGACTTGATGTTTGTTGCACTTTACTTTTTGAGCTGTTTTTAGTATTAAAATTTTTTTTTACAGTTAATAACACAGTATTGACTTTTTAAAGACATGATGTACATGTAGTTTTGATTTATAAACAGAAAATGATCTATATGTATTGGTATAAATAATAAATATCCCTCACTATCTTATATGTGTTTTTAAGTAGTTGCAAAATTTATGTAATCATCACAGACCTTAATGTCTTTTCTTTGTACTCCATGCAGATATTTTTGAAAAAGCATTGAATGCAGGTTTTATTCAAGCTACAGATTATGTGGAAATTTGGCAGGCTTACCTTGACTACTTGAGGAGACGTGTGGATTTCAGTAAAGGTGAGAGGGACCCTACCTTTAAAGCAAATTTAGCTTTGTGTGGTGAAACCGTTAAAATAAATTGTTGCCTGCTGTTTTGCAGAATCCAGTAAAGAGTTGGAGGAGTTACGGGGAGCCTTCTCTCGATCTCTGGACTACATGAAACAAGATGTTGAAGAAAGTATGTGAAATTTCCAACAGGGGTTTTGGAGTTGCAGGGTATTGTGGTGCTGGTTTGATTAAAATTTTTTTTTTTTTTTTTTGTAGGGTTTGGTGAAAGTGGAGATCCCTCTTGTATCATAATGCAGATCTGGGCAAGGATAGAGGTAGGCATTGTTACTATGACAACCACTTTTTTTTTTTCCCTTTGTGTTTTGAAAGAATCATAGTACATGAGCATCTTCTGAACAAATATTATATAACTTTAAGCTTGGAGGTAAAAAAATATATATATATTTGTATCACACCAGGCCCTGCACTGCAAAAACATGCAAAAGGCCAGAGAACTGTGGGACAGCATCATGACAAAAGGAAATGCCAAATATGCCAACATGTGGCTGGAGTACTACAACCTTGAAAGGTCTGACGGCTCAAGACTTGATTTTTTTTAAAAAGAAAAAGATACACTTGTGTGATAATTTATTCTTTATCTGTAGCTGAAATGTGTATTTCTTACCTTGTCCTTAGATCGTATGGAGACGCTCTCCATTGCCGAAAGGCTCTCCACAGAGCGGTCCAGTGTACTTCAGACTACCCAGAGCATGTGTGTGAAGTCCTGCTCACCTTTGAGAGGGTAGAAGGTGAGGCCAAATTAAAATAGGCATTGAAAGTAAACCACAAAGAGATTTTCCTGAATTATAGAGGGTTTCCATGGGCCTTGAAACATATGAAATCCATAAATCTGAATGTTAAAATAATTCACTTCAGTCTCCTTCAAATGTTTTGGATAAAATATGAGAAACAATAACATTTATTGTTGTTTAAGAATAATACTATCTTATGAAAGGGAGAACCCTCCCCCCCACCAAAAAAATTAGGGCATTTCTTTGGGTATACAGTTATTCATAACCTTTGTGTTTTTTCTTGTCCACGTCTCTATTTTATGCTCTTGTTTTCAGGTTCTCTGGAGGACTGGGATGCAGCAGTGCAGAAGACTGAGACTCGGCTGAACAGGGTTAATGAACAGCGGGCAAAGGTAAGGATACACATCAGCACCGCACTGTGCAGGCATATCATTTGGCCACTTTTGGGTTAATATTACCATGTTTTGCCCATCTGTTAGGTGGCAGAAAAAGAGGCCAGCCAGGTTCGTCAGGAGGAGGAGAGAGCAGAACAGCGGCGGAGGGCCAAAGCAGACAAGAAGGCTCAGAAGAAAACCCAGAAGGGAATTCTAACTGGAGAGAAGAGGAGAGCAGAACAGGACGATTATCATGATGAATGGAATGAGGACTCGGGTAAATATAGTTTTCTTGTATAAAAACGTTCTATTTCTATGCAAATGGTTTCCTAATCCTGCTTTCTGTATGCAGCAGAACAAGCTCCCAAAAGGCACAGGGGAAATGGTGACCCGACCATTGAAGAGTACATGGAAACTGAGACAGGACTCTTTGGTAAGAGTGCTCCTCCTGGCTACAAACCGGCTCCTCCTGGTGCTAAAGCAGCTCAGCAGGGAGCGACAGCTGCTGCCCAGAGGCAGAAAGATGACAAGCCAGAGCTTCGCAATGACAAGAGCAGTGTGTTCATCAGCAACCTATCGTTCACCCTGGAGGAGCCGGAGGCAAAGCTCAGGACGCTGTTTGAGACCTGTGGTCCCATCAAACAGATTCGCCTTGTCTTCAGCAACAAGGGGGGCTTTAAAGGCTATGGCTACATACAGTTTGAATCCACGGTGTCCGTCTCTGAAGCTCTGAAGCTCGACAGACACGAGGTGGAGGGCAGGCCTGTGTTTGTGTCACCTTGTATAGACAAAACCAAAAACCCTGACTTTAAGGTAAAAATTAAACTGTAACAGACACAAGTGCACTTGTTTTCGTTGTAATGTGCAATGCCAGTGACTACCTTATATTGATCTTCCTACAGGTGTTCAAATACAACACATCCATGGAGAAACACAAAATTTTCATCTCTGGGCTGCCGTTCACTTGCACTAAGGAGCAGTTGGAGGAAATCTGCAAAAATCATGGCACTATCAGAGAAATTCGTCTGGTCACATTTCGCTCAGGAAAACCCAAGGTGAGGTGTAAGGAGGAGTACAGTGTCCGGCCGACAGTTACCCCTTTTAGCCTTTCTGCTGTATTAAGCATCTCTTAATGTGTGGTTGTGCAGGGTCTGGCATATGTCGAGTTTGCAGATGAAACTCAGGCCTCTGAGGCAGTAGGGAAGATGGATGGCATGGACATAGAAGGCAACAAAATCTCTGTTGCCATTAGTAACCCTCCTCGCAGAAACATGATGAAGCCTGGCTCGAGTCGGCCTATGATGGACATGATGCCTCGTCAGGTTCATGGAACGTATGTATACCAACACACCTCAGTGTATAATCCAGCAGAAGACATTAGGATGAGGACAAAAATAAGTAGTATTTTCTTAAATTCTTTATATTATTCTATTTACAGGAGAGGTAGAGGACGCACTCAGCTGGCATTACTCCCCCGCTCTCTGAATCGACAAAGTGGGACAGCAAACAAAGTGGAGAATGGGACTGCAGCTCAGCCTACACCAGCAACAGCAGGTTCAGCAGCAGGAGACACAAAACCGCTGTCAAATTCAGACTTTGCCAGAATGCTTCTCAATAAGTGAAAATTTTTTGACCGTCTTCATACTGAAAGCCATCACGTGTCCTTAGAAATTAGTGTGTTTCTGTAATTGATCACCTGACTTCCCTTTAATCTCAGTCTTGGTAATCCTCATCATCATCATCCACTTTGCAAGATTGCCTTAATCGCCAAGAACCTGCCCTCCATCAAAAACCCTTCTCAAGCAACGTCATAGTGACTTTACCCCAGTGTGATATGATTGTCATTGTTGAGTTTGTGCGACGGTTGTTCACACAGCAGGCTAATTTGTAGGGGGAAAAAAAGTGTATCATATTTGTGTGTAAATATACTGTAACTAAAATTGTCTTTTGTTGTGTAATGTGAAAGGGATGTGACAAACATTTGGGAGAGTATTTTTTTAAATATTGAAAACAGCCAAACTTGTGAATGTTGTTTTAAAATGGTATATGCAAATGTTTGACAGTACAGATGTGGTGTATTATAGTTGGTGCGTGTGAGTATGCGTGCGTGTGTACATAAATTGGTTGTGCTACAGTGATGAAAAAACATCCAGATGTTTTAGGGAAACCTAGTTCTTTCAGTTGTGTAACTTATTTTGACCTCTGCGGACTTGGCTAATAGCGTTAGAAAGGACTTGACCTGAGTGTAACCTGCAACTAATCCATATTTTTACAGAATCCCATCTGAGTTCTGATCAGTATTATGCTACTGAGCTGCCAGCAAATTATTATTAGTTAGCTTTATGTATAAAAACCTGCTCATTGTGTCACGCTGTTCATGCTTAAGGTGAAGTTACAGACTTTCTAAGACTGCTTTAAGTAAACTGTTTGAGCATTTAATAATTTTATGTCATGCTCATTGTTCATGTGGCATGTCTTAAAATTTTTTTTTGTATTGAATATCAGATGAATGGATGAACAGATTTTCCTCTTTAAAAAAAAGCACAGGATGCTATAAAACTGAATTGCGTGGCATCGGGGAGTGTCTGTCTATAAAATTATTTTCTGAAGGTTTTCATCTTTAACTTAATGTTAAACTCAAGACATGACTTACTGTCCTAAAATAAAAAAATACTGTAAAGTGTGAAATTACAAGAAAAAAAAATCTAACAAAATGTTCTGTCTGGAGGTGATTCAGTCCTTTTTCATGTGTGATCAGTTAGTTTAATCACTGGATCACAGCCAACAGTTCTGAAGTGTTGTGGGAAATTAGGCTTTTTCCATCTATACCTATTAGATTTGCAGCTCATTCGGTACAAAAGGTTCTATGCAGTTTTTCTCCATTTCTTCTCTCCCATGTACCAGATTCACTTGGATGGTGTGGTTTCCGTTTACCATGGTCCACTTGGCCTGTTTGGATAAAGAAGATTCTGTTGTGTATAAAATATTCAGTGTTGTAACTTTAAAAAAAAAAAAAGTTACCATAGTTTGTAACAAATTTCTAAGTTTTCAAAACATGGAATACAAGCTATATGTATTGCTATCACCACAGTGGCCTAAACTTAGAAGATACACATATGTTGGTCTCTAGAAGTCATCTTAAGTTTTATGTCCAATACTAAAAAAAAGTGTGTATGTGATTGTGTGTATTGCTGTTGTTTTGTATCATTTCTATAATCATTGTTTTCAGTTTGGTGTAGAAGTAAATACTATATGGGTATTTTGTTTAATTGCGTATTTATTTCCTGCTTGTTTCATATCCTGAGCAGAAGAAAAAAAAAAAAATCTCATTCCTTTTTTTTCTGGTCTAAAACTTGTTTAAAGTCATATATAATCGTTCATCCTATTATATCACAGACAAGGTTTTTCCTTTCTTGAAGGTTAATCAGACAGTTTTATTTTAAAATAAAATAAATAATCAAATACATCAAAGTGCTCAACTGTGTTGTGACAAATCTTTACCCCAAAGACAACGAAATGTTCACAAACACTACACAATGTCAGTGGAAATCACTGAAGTGTCTCAGGTTAAACAACATGAAAGCTTTTTTTGCATTTCACATCACCAGTAGTCAAAGTTAAGATAGCAACCGAAATGCCTTCTATGGTACCATAACCTAACTAAAAATGTTCAGGAAAAAAACATGTCAGCAAACCCATGCAGCAAAATCAGACTTAGGCTAATTCATTATTTGGCAGAGTGGAACCAGGTAAAAAACCCACAAAGTAGGATATGTCCATGGGACAGCATGAGCCAACTAATATAGATTAGTTTTTAAACTGATGTCATCAGTGTAAAAACTAATCCTGCACAATATCATGTCACGCTCATCTCAGTCCATGTCAGTTGTGGACTGGGATAGTCTGTTTGCACTCTGGGCAGGCGGGATGCTTGCTGGCTCCTGGTAGCCCTACGGCATGCTCTGTTGTTGAAATTAACAGTGTGTCCAAAGTGATCTCTGTGCATTTGGCTATAAATCGAATAAAAGGCCGAACATCGCCTTCATTTGCAGTGTCCAGAGCTGCGTAATATTCAGCTCTTTGTTCTTTTCGAATAGTAATTGGCGGGTATCGGGCTTGCATGAGCACTAGATTCATCAGCAGTCGTGATGTGCGTCCATTGCCATCTACAAATGGGTGTACATACACTAGTTTGTAGTGGGCAAGGGCTGCATACTCTACAGGATGCAGCTGCAGGGCCTCCTCAGAGTTCAGCCACTGAACCAGCTCATGCATATGTTTCTCCAGATCCTGTGGATGTGGTGGGATATGGTGGCCCACAAAAACTTGGTTGGTGCGCAGCCTCCCTCCCTCTACAGGATCCACATAGCCAAGCACACGGCGGTGGATCTTCAGGATGTCACTGACAGCAATGGCTCCTGTTCTAGACAACAGCGTGGTGTTTATGTACTTCATTGCCGCATCCACACCAATGGCTTCATTCTGCTCCTGGAGACTCTTCCCAGGGACAGCATAGCGTGTCTCAATGATGTGTCTGATCTCAGATAGAGTGAGCGTACTTCCTTCAATGGCCACTGTGTGGTAGATGTGGTGGTAGTAGGTTTCCTCCATCACTCGTCTTAGAGCTGAGTTACCTTTAGGAATGGACATCAGCCTGCGCACTTTACTATCAATGATGCCAAAGTGACGCTGGTCAATCTCCTCCACCAAGGGAAGCGTCCGGTCACGGCTGATCAGTGCCCGCTCATTGCATGGTGAAATAGCCAGGGCTTTGGTGTAGAGGTGGTCTGCCTGGATCACATCCTTCTCCTCTTCCAAAATAGTCCCCAGCTCTGTCAGGGCATCCACAAATTCAGGATTCATACTGAGTGCATGCACCAGCAGCTTATGCGCCTTCTCCCTTTTCCCCAACTTCCTCATCTCCAGAGCCTGCTGCAGCGCTGCTTTGGCTTCAATCACCATCTCTGTAGGTGAGGAAAGACACAGTCAACTCAAACAGAGAAGAAAGCTCATAGGGGTTATACAGAAAGTTATCAGAAAGTCTTAGAAATATTCCAGGAGAGAAAAATATCTTGAACTTTTTTAGTGTGTGTCATGACTGGTTCCTTATCTTACTTTGCCCAAAGTCAATACAGACTTGTTTGTGAAGGGATTATGTAAGAACACAGTAATGTGCACATGAGCGCCTTAATAATTTTAATGACCATTTAGACTTTCATGGGGTCATATTTTTGACAACACTGATTAATATACCCATATTTCCTGCTTTCTGCCAATTTCTGGTTTTGGCAGCAAACTTTGCCAATAAACATTAATAATTCTTGTCACACCAAAATTAAGTCTTTAACTTTAACTGGACGGGTGTGTATCTGAATAAAACAGATTATGTGGGTCAGAACGCCTCGTCCTGTTAATACCTTTGTTCGGTTTGGCTCTCTGTGGCAGGACATCAAGAGCGGTGAAGGGGACAGTGAGGCTGGTGGACTGAACAACTGGAGTTTGATGGGAGCTTCCCCACAGCTGGCAACGTATTTGAGCAATGCCCTTGAGTGCAGCGCAGCATTCGTCTTCCACCCCCACCAGGGGCATCAGCAGGGCCACCAGAGAGCCGAGCAGGACACACAGCAACGGCCCCCATCCTCCGAGGACACGGACGCTGGTGTAACGCCACACCGTCACAGCAGCCATGATAGTCAGATGTTAAATCCTCCATCCTCCGGTCACAAGGCGCTCCATGTAACGCCTCACCCCAGGGAGGAGAGTCGACGGCCGCCTGTCA